>PVKP010010117.1:0-65767 GCA_004027715.1 Plecturocebus donacophilus
AAATATATATATTTATGTTTATATATGTGTTTATATATATATATATGCTTATATATATATGTATATATATAGGAATACAAATCATCAAGCACCTAAAAATGTGCCTGGAGCTCAGTGGTGTGCTCACCACAACCTTCGCCTTCTGGGGTTCAAGCAATTCTCCTGCCTCAGCCCCACGAGTAGCTGGGATTACAGGCACCCACCACCATGCCCAGTTTTTTGTATTTTTAGTAGAGATGGGGATTTGCCATGTTGGCCAAGTTGGTCTTGATCTCCTGACCTCTAGTGATCCATCCTCCTCGGCCTACCAAAGTGGTGGGATTGCAGGCATTAACCACTGTGCCCTGCCCCTATAAATAATTTTTAAATGTTCTGTACATGGTTAAGTTACTTGTAAATGACTTGCTCCTTTAGAGTCTTGCTTTAATAAGTTAAGCAATTCAAGATCAGGCTAAGTATTTCCCACATTCAGGTAAAACCTTTCTAAGTATTCTTTTAGTGGCCTCCTGAAAACTGGTCCACAGGAAGAGTCATTAAACAGTTATTGAACATTCAGGTATCATTTTCTTCTAATCTGTTTAGGTGGTTCTTAGTTTTTTAAAATTGTACTTTAGGTTCTTGGCTTTGGGTAGTTTCGTCACAAAGGTGAATTGATCAATATTCAGCTGAATACTACAGTAGGAACCTTGCTGGTGACTGGAATTGTCTCTTTCCATTGCTCTTTTTACTCTGGAAACTCTGGATATTTGGCCTGCCCAGACTCCAAGATTAGTCTACTCAACTCAGGTAGACCATCTAGCTCACCTTGATCTTCCCTTTTTGCTTTGCTACCTGGAAACTTTATCCAGGAATTATACCGGGGAAATCTTAGCGTTTACCTCATTTCACACATTTCAGGAAGCACTGTCCTTTATTGCCTCTGTCCAATGACTTGAGGCTTTTAAAAAATGCATTATGTCTGTTTTTTTTTTTTTCGCCAGTCAGATGGGTAAATAGAGTTGCTGTTTCTCTATCTCGTTGGGAAGATTATATCTGTTTTTATTTGTTTTAATGGTTTGGACTCAGTAAGGCTCACTGAGTCATCTTGACTTCTTATATTTTTCTGACTTCCTTTCCTTCTCAAACTGTTGCATTTTTCTCTAATCTCTTATTGACTAGAGTAAGAAAAACTTTATATAGTTTTTAATCATGTGGAGTTAGAAATATGGCCACTTTTGTCACAGGCGTTTCTCTAAAAAATTTTATGAACTGAGAAAAGGTTTAGAGATTACAAGTCAGATCCTGTTTAGCCATTCCACACATGTGATTTTAATGTAATCTTTATAGACTAAATTATGTCAGTCTTATTGTTCTTTGCACATTTCACAAACTGCCTAGGTTGTTTTCAGTTTCACCTCATGACCTATTTTTTGTTTTAAATTTTTAAAATTATATGCAAGAAAATGCTAAAGTATGCCTAAATATTTTTTAGATAGGATTATTTCCTTGTCTTGGGACTCCTTGAAGCCTTAAATGTGTAATTCCCCAATAAAGAATTTTATTTTATATATTTTTTGTGACAGAGTCTTGATCCATCACCTTGGATCGACTGCAGTGGTACACTCTCAGCTCACTGCAACCTCCATCTCCCATGTTCAAGAGGTTTTCATACCTCACCTCTAGAGTAGCTGGGATTACAGGCATACACCACCATGCCTGGCTAATTTTTTTGTATTTTTAGTAGAGACATGATTTCACCAAGTTGTCCAGGCTGGTCTCAAATTTGTGACCTCAAGTGATCCACCCATCTCAATCTCCCAAAGTACTGTGATTACAGGTGTGTGCCACCATGCCCAGTTAATTTGTATTTTTAGTAGAGACAAGATTTCGGCATGTTTGCCAGGCTAGTCTCAAACCCCTAACCTTAAGAGATCTGCCACCTTGACCTCCCAATGTGCTGGTATTACAGGTGTGAGATGCTGCACCTGGCCAAGAATTTTGTATTTAATACTTTCGAAACTTATTTGACTGTAATTTTTTTTGTTATTGTTTTAACATATTTAAGTAATATATGTTGGAAAATATGACCACCAATATTTCTTAAATTACAAAGAAGCATTCTTCTGACACTTATTCAGAAAGAATTACCTTAAATAACATGTCACTGTCAGATACTAAGGTTGTAGCATTTTTTAAAAAACCGAGAAGCATCATCTAAACCAGAATGCAAAAAGATTGAAAAATGACTGTCTGCTTTGTCACTTGTGCCATTTGTGAAATGCTTTTCAAATTATTATCAATAACATAATTATACTAATAGAAAGATTAGCATAAGAATCATAGATATCAAGAAATAAGGATTTTATCTTGTTAGAGGGAAGATAAATTTTTCCATTTTGGTATTTTTAATGCTAGTCCTAGATTTAAAAATTATAGTACTTAATTTTGAATAAAATATTTATAATACAAATGACTGTCTATCCTTTGATAGCTTTTGCATTTATATAGTTAATATTTCCAAAAATTTATATACTAACAATTTTAGTAATTAATATTTTGTTTAAGGTATTTTTTGACTTTCTTTGAATATTTTTAGGTGTTATTATTAATGTTAGAAACTATAAGGTTTTAGGAGTTACAATGTAATTGGTTTGATTTATCCACTGAGTGCTCGATGTGCCCTTCTATTGTTACATTTGTAGTTAATGTAACTAAAATACTTAATAAATGGGTTTCTGACTAATTTAGCATTGTCAATAAAAGTTTTTAAATATTTTTGACTCAGAAAATTGGATTATATCCGGTAGAACATGCATTGTTCTTATCTTAATTAAATCTTTTCTTGAAAATTAAGGGACCTGTCCAGTTTTAGGATCATCTTTCTGAATATCAATGAACTCTGGGCAGTATTTTATATGAAATAATAAAACATTGGATGACTCTATTCTAATTATCGGGCAAAACTTAGAAATGTATTTGCTTGTGGGTCTTGTGATTGAATTCTTACCTCTAAATTTAAACCCAGAAAAAAAATAAGAAAGATATTCTGGCTAATTTATGATTCCCTATCATGTTTTTGTTCATGGAAGTGTTAATTTTTTTATTCTTATTATAGTCATTTTTAAAAAAATATTGCACAAAGAAAAAACTAAGTGATGTATGTTAGTGATAAACCTTAGTATATAATTAGAGCTGGATAATTTTCTAGCTGCTATACAGTAACGTCTTGACTGTATCACTCCAATATATATGACAGAAGAAAAAATAGTGAGGATTAAAAACCTCTGCATAGCAAACAGAAAAATACATTACACAAAACAGATTTTAAAGCCATTCCTTACTCATGGAAGAAATTAACCAGAAGAGTTGATATTTGATCATGGAAACCATATTATTTTTATACTTTTTTTGCATGTTTATCATTTGCTTCATTGTCACAGAAAGCTCACAAAATGGAAATCTATGTTAAAATTGATCATATCTTTTAATAGTCGGTTGTCTTACTGCTCATAGAATAATAGAAATTTTAAAAATCTACCTCACTAACAAGTTAATCTTAACTTATTTTACTTATTAGGACAGGAAATCGAACATCTAAAATTTTAATCTACATTATGGAATATTTTATTTAAATGATATTTTTAAGTCATTACTTCTAAGAAAATTTGAAAAATTATTGGACACTTTTCTTGTGTGCTTCTGAGGCCCCCTAAAATTACATGAGAATGATGTACAAAAAATTAAATACAAATGAACCATTTTTTTTAACTTTTCCTCTTGTTCTTTTAAATTTCCACAGATCAGGTTTGCTACTTTGCTTCACTGCTCAGTGTGGTCACAGATTAATCTACAGAATGTCAATAAATCAAAAACTCCTTTATTCATACACAAAGTACATTCAATCAATTTTACTCACTGCTGAATTTCCGGTACTTCAAATTTCTGATCTATCTTTGTGCATTTAATAAATAATTTAAGAATATGATATTGACTGAGTATTCATTATTTTGAAGTGTTCATGGACTACAGTAATATTAAAATATTTCAAACTGTGATAAAAATTACCTCTAGGTATTGTTAGAGCACAATGTCTTAGAGATCATTTGTTTTTCTGTGGTACAAAAGTTGTAATATCTACTAGAGATACTATATTTAAATTTATACTTGGTGCATATAATCGTATTTGTTTTTATCTACTTTATTCTATAAAATTTTGAATTGTTTTATTATCTGTATGCTTTTGTTTTTACTCTTTTCCTATTCTCTATTTTTTGTTAAATTTTTTATATTGAAATAAACTTGCAGAAAAATTGAAAGAATATTAAAAAGATTCCCATATGCCATTTTGTTTTATTAGCTGTATCATTTATTTGAATATTACCTATATTTATATCTAGGTATGTATTTATTTTATGTTCATATGATGTGTATTATATAGCATATTTGTGTAAAAACTTTTTATATTTATATATAATATATAATTTATTTTTCTACCAATTGATAATAAGTTTCACACATGATACTCATTAAACTAAAAAACAAGTACACTTTCATATGCTTTCACACTTAATTGATGTGCTGCAACTAGTTGAATGGGCTTGCCAAGAGCCAGATGTGCTCATTTATTCCTAATTTTGCTCACTGATTCCATGTTCTTATCTTAGAATCAGCCACTGTAAGAGTATTTCCAATATGAAAATCAGTAAATGTTAGAAATCAGGGCTTCTCTGCCAGCACATCGCTTAAACAATCATGACTTTCAGGAAATTAACATTACTAGAGCAGTACCATAACCCAGAAATCTTATTCATATATTGAATTTTAATAATGTTCTTTGCAGCCATAAAACAAAACAAACCCTGTCTTTTGTTTAATAAACCACAAGAAATATTTCATATTGCTCCATCTAAAACAGTTTCTTGGGTGTGTTTTGTTTTTTGTGACTTTGAAATTTTGGATGAGTACATGTCAATTAACTTGTAGTGGATTTTCACACAATTTCAGTATATGTGATGATTGAGGTTATGCATTTTTTTGTCAGAACTCAGAGAGACAATACTGTCAAAAGGCTTATACAATGTTTTTTGTTTTATAACTGGTGATACTGACTTTCATTGCATAGTTAAGGTGATATACAAGTTTCCAATTTTGCCATTGACACTTGAGTATAATTGACTTGTACAACTTCTGGAGTGCATCATTGAGCTGTAATCCAAGACTTTCTGGAACTCAATCTTCCCTTCTGGCCAAACGCCTAGAAGAATAATCCTTTTAAAAAGATAAGTCAAATTATTTTATTTCTTTCTTTGAAAGTCTTAAATGGATTTTCCTCTCATTTGTAATGAAAATCAGAACCCCACATAATTTGGCTCTCCAATCTACTGACTATATTGCTCTTTTAACATGGCAAGCCCAAGCACTTCTTATGGATTGCTTTCAAACTGCTATTTTCTTTTCTTGGAAGAATTTTTTTCTAGACATTGACGCACAGAAGTTGGTCACTCATTGCTTTTGGCTTCAGATGTCATCTTATTAAAGATGCTTGTCCTAATTCCCTGTGTAGTCACCCTGACCCAATGCTTATTCTTTTTATTCCCTGTTTACCTTCTCTTACTTTCTCCATCTATGGCAATTATCACCAACTGGCTTACTTTATATTAGCATGTATATATGTGCTTTTATTTCTCTTATGGGAAGCAGTGCCTAAATATGTTGGCATATACTCTGTGCTTAATGAATGGTGGTCTAATGAATGCATTTCTTTTCAACAAGCAGAACATACACTGTTAAAACAACCCATCTAATAATAATAAAAAAAACTGCATTAAAATGTTTTATTAAAGACAAATACAGAATTCAATATATTAGTAAATAATAGAAATAATTATCAAAATGTGTGCTTGATTTTCTATGTCAATAAAATATGATTTACCTTATAAGCGATTTAACTTTAAAAACAATTTTATATTAAATTATGTTTTTAAATAGCTAGCACTACAATATTTTTTATAATTAAATCTTTTCAAATTTCACTGGAAATTTCCTAAAGGGTCTTATATTTATTTGCCTAAATACTCTACTCTTCCATAGTTTTTATTAACACATAAAATAGTATTTGAAGTCTGAAAAAGTAATCTTTTTTGTTTTTGTCTTACCTTTCCCAATTTCCTGACTTTCTAGTTCCCCTTTCTTCTACTGAACCTATGCATAAAATTAACATGAATATGATAAAACTTCTTAGGGGTTACTTAAACCACAAGCTTAGATTTTAGAATGTGTTTATCACAACACAAAAACAGAAACTTCCTGTTTATTGATGGGCATTACTGAATAGCAAATATTGATGGTTGTGTTTGCATATTTATCTCTTAACTGGGAGCATGAGTAAATAGAATTACTCTATTTTCAATTGCCTCTTTTTTCATGATTTTCCATTGTCAGCAGCTTCTAAAACATTTAAAATTTTGAAAAGTCTTAATCAAGTTATCGTGCCTTCTTGATTTATGTTTAGCTTTAAATTCATGAGAGATTTACTCTCTGATATTCTCTCCCACTCTTCCCTAGCAAATAAAATACAGATTGTACATTTTTCACTGATAAAAATCTCTGTCATCTCAAGATTATCATCTGATGCCAATCACTTGTAGATTTTTTATGGATGTACCAATAGCACTCTCAGTAAAACTTCAGAGCTTTGAGTTGTACCCCAGTGCTCAGTTTTTGAACCTGTACTCTGTCCTTTAGTGATCTTGCCAAGTCTCATAGTCTTGAATACTATCTCCATGTTTTTAATTCCCAAATTATGGATCTAGTTTAGACTTCTATCCTAAAGCATTGGACTTATTTGTTCAACTGATAGTTGGATGCCACTACTTTGATAAATTAGAGATATTATGAACTTAATGTGTTCAAAATTAAACTATTGTTTTTCCTTCCAAAACTTGATCTATAACCTTCCCCATTTCACATTAATAGTAAATATTATTACTAGTAAATACTATTTTACTATTAATTTGAAATGGGGAAAGTCTTAGATCATTCGTTCAGGCTTAGCTCTTTACTCACCCTCTCTATATCTGACAAACAGAGTTTCACATATTACAACAAATTTAATGGCTTAAAGTAGCACATACATATTCTTTTACAGTCCTGGAAGTCAGAGGTCTGCAATGGCTTCACTGGACAAATAACAGTGTTGGCAAGGCGTTATTTCTTCTGGAAAAATCTAGAGGACAATCAATTTGCTTTCATTTTCTAACTTCTAAAGGTTGCCTGCATTCTTTGGCTAATGGCTCCTTCTTCCATATTCTAAACAAACGGTATAGCATCTTCAAATTTCCCTTTCTTTCTAATCTTTCTTGTATTGTTATATCTCCATATCTGAATGCCAACTCTCTTTCCTCCCTCTTATGAAAGTCCTTGTCCAGATAATCCGAATAATCTCATCATGTCGAGATCCTTAATTAAATGCATCTATAGTGTCTCTTTTGCCACATAATGCAATATATTCATAGTGTAGTAGGATGTAGATATATTGGGGAAGAGGCACTATTCTACCAACCACACACTCTTGCTTATCCTCCATATGTAATCCATGACAATTACTGTCCACTCTATCTTAAAAATATATGTAGATATATACAGAATACAACTGCCTCTCACCTTCTCCACTGCTAACACCCTAATCCTTACTGTCACTGTCTATTGACGAAGGTACTGATAAAACTTTTTAATGTGATTTCCTGCTTCTCCTACCAGAAACCAAAATGATTCTGTTAAAATAAAAATCCAGTTGTTTCATTTGCCTTCTGAAAATCTTCTGACTTAAACTACTTGCTACAAGTTTCTACAAGATCTTTTCCTTTCCCTCTCCATTCTTTAGACTTATTACTTTTTATTTTGATATTTGATGTTGATATTTTCTTATTTTAATATTTGATAAACGGAAGGTAGAAAGGAATGACAAAAAGCCAGATTTTAATTTTCCATTAGCAGGCTTTCTCATGCTTTAATTTCCAAATGATTTTGTAACATCTAATTTAGTTTACAGTGACCATCAATATTCAAAATACACTTTTGCTTTTATTTTTATCTCCACAAAGAACTGTTATTTAAGTTTCACAGTGCACAAGATAGAACTACTTTTGCTGTCTTGTGATAAGTGACAAAGTGTGAATTTTCTTTGGTTTAAAAAGGCCTCTTTCTATAAATGTGCATCTACTCATCTAATAGTGTTACCCTTGAAAGATTATTTCTTGTGCTTAAAAAATTTTGTTCAAATTCAAATAGACAACCTTTTTAATATTATGCATATACTATGCAAGGTAAGTTAATTATGTTATAACTTAACTTCTCATTATAATTATTTTAGTTTACCTTGCATAGTATATACATAATTTTAAAATCCATAACCAAAAAAAAACATAAGAAAATGCTCCATTTTTGTGATAAGAATATTGTATATTTTTTAACTTTGGTAAAATATACATAACATAAAGTTTATTATCTTAATCATTTTTAAGAATACAGTTAAAAAGTCATTAAGTATAATTCAAACTGTTATACAACCAGTTTTAACTATTCCATCATGCAAAATTGAAACACTATACCAACTAAAGAACTCACATTTTCTCTTCTCCATTTCCCCAGCAACCACTATTCTACTTTCAATGAATTTGACTACTTTACATAGTTTGTATCAGTGGAATCATACATTATTTGTCTTGTGACTGGTTTATTTCACTTAGTATAATGTCCCGAAGGTTCATCCATGTTGTACCATGTATCAGAATTATCTTTCTTCTGAAAAACTCAATAATATTCTATTTTATGTATATACCACAATTTGTCCATTCATCTATTGATGGGCACTGGAGTTGCTTCCACCTTGTGCCTATTTTGAGAAATGTTTCTATGAACATGTGTGTGTATCTATTGTGTTTTCAATTAAGCTCAGGTATGAGACATGCATAAGCTTCAAAATTTTAAACTTAAATATACATTAAAGTTGTAATAATAGAACTGAACATACTGCTTTTGCCTTTCTCCCTTTCTGCCCTAAAACATTTCAGTTATCATAATGTGGAAAAAGATCTCCTATTTTGAAAAGTCCTGTACTGTGAAATATAACATATGAATTTCAGGACTACCTGAAAAGCTTTATATTCTAAAATAAGCCAGGATTCTGTTTTGTCTTTACCTAAGATGAAAACTTCTGCTTTTTATTCAGATTTATCCACACAACATCTCATCAGAATTTTCTACTGTCTTACATGAATTTGAACAATATGTAAAGCCTTCTTTATTCTGGAATCTCAATTGCTCTAAAAAGTGAACTCCTTTGCATTTTTACATATTTTATCATTTCAAGTAAAACTCCAGTCACTTTTTAAAATATTATCTATGAGATTTATATTTTGACAATTTACATTGTTGGAGTCCCAGTGCAATATTCACAAACATAGTTACATAAAGGAGTATATTTTATAAACCTCTTATGCCAGTCCTGCCTCCCTTAGTTTCAAGCATGATAAGAGTTAGTGTCACCATGCAGCAAAATAATTATTGCTTCCATTGAACAAGATTCATGGTCATTTGGTATCCAGGATAGATTTGGTTTAAGGCCAATCTGAATGATTTCTGCCTTAATGGCTGCCTGGTCCTCTCTGCTGATGGGAAAGGCAGAGAAGTTGGTGCCAATCTATGCTGTTTTGGTGTTCACAAGATTCGGATATATTTCCTGTAAATGAAATATATCTTCGAAATTGCGTCATGAGGGCAGACATTTTATAAAGATTGTGGGCTAGTCTCAATTACATAAGTGAAAAAGTTGCTCATATCATGTCCAGCATCCTGATATTATTTTTATTTGACTGTAAAAGTAATTTTCAACTTCTCGACTTTTGCCTTGCCTGCAGAAGTTGTTTGCATATTTGTTTGTGGCTATATTAACTTTTGACTCATAGTTGAATTGCCAGATGATACCAGATCTCTCCCCACACTTTATAAAAGAAACATTATTAAGTATAATAAATGACTTATTTGTAATCATTGTGCCTTTGAATGTATGTAAAATTTTCCCAGGGAGTTTATCTTAGGGATTTATTGGGCATACAGATCTCTCGCATGTATACACTGTAGGAATATACAATTTGAAATAAGTAATTAAAAAACAGTCAGATGCACTATCAAAAAGAAATAAGTGTATACAAATGTTTAAAGATTTAAAACTGGATTTGCAGGACTTGAAGGTGAAAGATATCTTATATAAAACTAAGCAATGTCTGGCTTGTATAACAATTGTATGAATCAGCCTTAGTGTATGTTTTAAATCTTGACTATTCAGATATCAAACAGGCACATGTCCTTTCACATCCTCCTTGTCTGGCAACTTCATTACCTCTCATTATTGTCACTGAGCTATATGAAACATTGAAAGAGTGCTTTTATTCTCATTTTAAAAATAGAAAGTAACTTCCACAGAAATATCAAATGGGTAGAGTCAAGATATGATTAAAAATTTACGTTTTGACAACAAAGTAATACATTTTAGATTTGAGGCCATAGTTTGACCCATGATCTGACAGGGCTACAGAAAACGGCATATATGAAACAAAGATAAATATGTTTTGTTCATCACTTCTTTCCTTCAGCCATTTATGTGGACTAAGATTCCTTCCCAGTTCTCAGCCCTTGAGAAAAGGAGTTATAATCTTCAGAAAAAGGCTACCTCTAACGTGCCAAAGAGTTTGATAATATTCTTCTGTTGTAGAATTTGAAGTATTCACTGAGCAAAAAAGGTTTATATACATTTGTCTATCTATGCAATAGATTAATATGTTATTGTAATCACTTGTATTTTTAAAAGCTCTGTTATGAAAATAGGCATTCATATATATCCAAGATAAGGGAGCAAAAGAAATATGTCTTAGAGAATTTCTTAGAGACAGAAGAAAAATATCTGCTTTTTGAAAAGAAAACATTCTGTCACAGAAGCTGTCAGCATAGAAAAATTGAACTATGATAACAATGACTGATTTTTACTTAAGGAAAAAACAAACAAAAAATGGAAAACATAGCAACTAATAATCAAAAAATGCCCCAAGTAAATTAATAAACATTTTAATATAGTGTAAAATAAGCCCAAAAAGAATTATACAAATCCAAGTTCATGTACCATTTCCAATTCAGAAAACTCCTTAAACAATAGTAATCAGTTTAATAATTTTCTGTAAAAATAGCTGTATGTTTTCTCTGTGATCTTTGATCCTATGACTGTGTAAAATATTATGCAAATGTGACATCTTCTTTTATGTTTGGTTTGGGTTTCTTTTTGTTTCATTTCCTTAACTTCCTAAATTTCCCTCACTGCTTTTATAAATCCAGTAAATGATCAAGCTACTTAAATTCATGGGAATGTACACATATTTATTCAAATAAATTGAATTACAATATAATTTTTTTCAAAAGTATTTGTCTTGTAAACCTCAGACAATGTTCACCTCAAATCTTTTTCTGTTTTCACTAACGGGTTAAAAATTTAAGTGTCATTTTTTCAAAAAATGTTTGATCTAAACAGTACTTTTCTTGTTTGATAGTTTTAACTTACTTTATAATGTCAATATAATCAACCAACTTTAAGACCTTGGACTAATAAAAGATTGAGTTAATGCATGAGAATTAAGACACTTAGAAAAGAAAAAAAGAGAGAGACAATGAGAACGATCTAGGTCACCAAGCATGGTTTTAACTCATATATCCATGTTTTATAAAATATTTTTGCTATTTGTAAAACTATTGTCAACTAAGAAAACAGTCAGCTTTAATGTGGTAGATATATTTATACTGACAGGATTTTTATATTTGTGCTTATGTATTGCATGTACATTTAAACACAAACATATAAATATAGGCTATTATTATTCAACAAAGTTTATGAATGATAAAAAGGAAAACTCAATAGTTTGGAAGATGACTGATCTCAATCTGGTGCTCACAGGCAGTGGCAGAAAGGCACGTCAGTCCTACTTATTTATCCAGAGAGTACATATTCTTTTTATCATCGGGGCACTTTTACTTCCCAACAGCCTGTTAACCCTTTTGGTTTTGTTATTGTTAACAAATGTTTCATGCTTTTGAAAATAGCTAGAATTCTTAAACATTATTACTTGCTACTGTGTTCATTTTTAATATTCTCATGCTAATCAAGGACTGGAGTCATTTCTTGTTTTGGGGTGGATATTTATGACTTACATTCATAGCTTTATATAACTTTACATAGCTTTACATAACATGGGTTCTCAAGACCCAAGTTCAGAATAACATGACTTTTTTTTTTTAACATACAACTTTTTGGAGATTACCTTCCGGCCATCAGATAGCACCAAATTTTACTCTCTCAACTTCAAAAGTAACAAAGGCTATATGTAACAAGGTATGTTTGTTATTTTCTATTTTTATTAGTTTACTACTGTTATGAGCTGTCTTTTTATTTGGCTGCAATATGGGAAAGTCTGCTGTAAAGGTTATTTGATTTAACTACCTGGGCATCTCTTTCCTCAAGGATGCCTATTTAGCTAGTAAAACATCATTATTTCTGGGTGTTTCTCTGTGAGGGGGTTTCTGGAAGAGAATAGTATTTGAATTGGTATGCTGAGTAAAGATGATCACTTTCCCCAAATGTTGATGGGCATTGTTCAATTCATTGAGGTCCTGAACAGAGCAAAAAAGTGGAGGAAGGATGAAACTGCTCCTTTGTGGAGCTGGAACATCTATCTTCTCTTGCTTTTAGACATCTATGCTTCTGGTTCTTGGGCCTTCGGACTTGGACTGGGACTTACATCAGTGGCTCCCCTGGTTCTCAGGCCTTTGGGCTTGAATTAGCTCTTTGTCATCAGCATTCTTGGACTTTCACTTGCGGATGGTAGATTGTGGAACTTTTCAGCCTCTGTTATCACATCACAATCCCTCATAATAAATATCTTCCTTCCTATCTATCTTATTGGTTCTGTTTCTTTGAAAACCCTGACTGATACATCTGTCAAAACAAATAAAGGAGCTAAACACTCCCTAGGTCTATTATGCAAATACAAAATGTTATTCAAATGAATAAATTTCAATATATTTTTCAGGAGGAATGAATGCATACACATGTTCATGTGCAGAGATTGGCATAATAACTGTCATTAAGTCGATACTGTAGAATATATTGTTTCATGGTTTAAAAATACCTCAGTTGATTAATGGCATTTGTGAAACACATTTTACTGGATGAGTCAGGAGGCCTTAGAAATTTGTTGATGTCCTCACTATCCACAATATGATCTTGCCTTCGGGGTAATCAGTAACTAAAAATACGTTAAATAGTTTATCATTATAATATCCCCAAACAGGATTTTGTAACCCTCCATTCTTATATTGTTCATTACTATAATAAATTAACCAGAACTAGTTAGTTTTGAAGAATGATAGCCACAGTAAAGGACTGTGCCATGTGCTCTTGACAATTAACATTTTACATACCATCTTATAACTGCAGCATTCCCAGCAGAAGATGGCACTGCCGTGAGCACCCACCTGTTAGTCTATTCTAAGGCACTGAGTCAGCATTTTCAGCACTCTTAGTCCAGATATCTTCAAAACAGAATACTGATAGCTAACCTAAGATCAATCAAACAAGAATCATTTATATAGAAAACATAAAATTGGTGTGGGAAAACTTTGTGTGTTTTTTTTCAATATTATTGTTCTGTTATTAAAATTCTATTTTCTGTTAGATAAATGAGAAAATTTTCTCCCTTGTTATTTTCACTGTAGTTGGCTGTATTTATATAAAGTAAAATGAAACATTTTTTTAAGTAATATCTTAATTCAAATGACTCTTGGAAATTCAGGAAAAGTATTCTAATGTTGGCATATTAAAGATTCTAGAAGGTTCTAAATACATAGTAAAAAGCCATGCTTAACTAAACACTTTCCACACACCTATGCTTCAGAATCTATATTATTTAACATCTATTAACATCTCTCATAACTCTAAGTTTCTAAAAACATAATTGAAAAATATTGCAGTAGGTTTCATCTATCCTTAGATTTTCAAAATGTTTCCTCTAACATGTATTAGGCCTTAACAAATTTCTTTTTGACTTTTTTAAAAGACTTGAAGAGGAGGGGAAGTCCTGAGCTTTAACTCCTTGTGTATTAGTAGAGAATTGCTACAAACATAATTATAAATTATTGGTGGGCCTAAATTGTTGATCAGCCAATTTTAAACTACAAATGTGTTATAGTTTGGCTTGAGTCACTTAAAAGAAACATTGAGTTAGCACTGAAGAATCAGATTTTGAATAAAAATACTGATTTCTGGCATAACCTGATAAACTGGAACATCTGCCAGTGTTGGAATGCCTTCCTTCATGGCAACACTCAGCTATAGCTAAGTAATACTGCTGCATGTAGGAGGAGATACACCGGAAGAAACTCCTGCTGTTGCACTTATGTTTCTAGCCTGGCCCCTGTAGCCATTTTGGTTTACAGTCTCTAATTGTGTAGCAATTGGCCTTGGTCCCTTCTCAATAAATGGAAAAGATGTAAACAGAAAATATACAAAACTAAAGCTTATAGCCTCTGTAGAGATAAGTCAATAATAACACAGAGAGTTTCATCTTACTAGAAAAGGAACAGAATTAAAAACGTCTTATAGTAAGACTAAGAAGCCCATTTCAATCAATCAAAACAAAGTATATACAAAGAGACTAGTAGAGCATTGTAAGGAAAAACTAGCAGCACTTCAAAGTAAAGAAATATTCTGTTTATGTCCACGTAAGTTTTTCAGAGAGTAAGATAAAAACTCATGCTTATTTTTCTTCATTTAATGGGCATTTTTATACAACTCTTACAAGTTAGATACTGTATGTTGGAAACTACCTGAGGACTCTATCCTAAAAGTACTTGATTGGACGTATTTGCAGGAGGTGTGAGAAGGAAAAGTGAAAACCGATAAGATAGCAGCATACTTTATATCACAGTCATTTTCAGTTACAAATCACAGATTTTAAAAAATCACCTGTCAAAACATAGAGGGAGCCAAAATTAAAAGAAATAATAAAATTTTGTGAATGGGTATGGAGCTAAAATTGGTCATACTCTAGAATTATTTCTGGTTCACTGAAACAGAATTAATTTTAACTTTTGACTTTTTTCCAAATAAATTGTAGAAAAGAGAATTTGCAAATAAACATTGTCAATCATTTCTGTATGCAGAATAAGCTTTGAGAATCCCAGCTATGATTTGACATATTAATCTTGTTAGAGTTCAGTTTCCTTATTGAAAATCAATCTTGGTAGAGTTCAGTTTCCTTATTGAAAATCAATCACTAAACTTCTATTTTGGTGGTTTCTTTCATCAAAAATATGGTAACTAGATATTAAGACTATGAGAAAATTTATCAAAAATATTTTTAAAAGAAAAAATATTGAGACATAGAGATAGAATTATTTCTAAAGAATTTTTTTTTCAAAATATCATGTAAGCACTGGGATACCTAAATACATTTTGAATAATTTACAGACTATTCCAAACCTTTTGAGAACTTTAGCAACTGAATGAGAAGTTAGTCCTTTCACTTTAATCAAGCATTTCAGCATGAATTCATTCACTCAATTCTAAGGGCCATTTCCTTTGAAACTATTCATAAATCTTCTCAGTCCTATTGTAGAGAAATGTAAAATTTAACAACACTTTTTAAAATCTTGAATTAAATTATGCTGAATTTTTAATAGAACTCTAGGTTGAATATGACATCCAGGATCCTTTGGAAACTATTAAAAACTTGCAAACTCATTTTGGATGAGACTTTCTGAAGTGTTACCACATATGCATTATTAACACTCTAGTTTACTTTTCAAAGGAAATATTCTTTACTTTTTTAGAAAAAGGTCTGTAATCTTTAATAAAATTTTTTCTCTGTAGCTCCTATGCTCTATAACCTTGAACAAATTATTTACTTGACTAAGTTTTCAATTAACCCCATAGATAATTAAGATGATGAGTGTTTGAGCTTTTTGAGTCTAAAATTAATTATATATCGAAGTTCCAGTAACACATATTTTAAACTTCTTATTTTGAAGTAATTTTAGATCTATAGGAGAGCTACAAAAATAGTAGAGAGTTTCTACATACTCTTCACTCAAATTCCTTTAATTTTAATATTCTACATTGCTATAATAAATTTATCAAAGCTAAGAAATCAATGTAATTTTAATATTATTAATTCAAACTTCAACTTCAATTGGATTTCACTATTTTTACTAATGCCCTTTTTCCATTTCGGTATCTAATCCCAGATACCACATTGCATTTCGTTGCCATCTCTCCTTAGTCTCTTTTAATGTATGACAACATTTTAGTCTTTGTTTTTCATGACCTTGACACTTTTGCAGATACTAGTCAGGCATTTTGTTAAATGTCCCTCAGTTTGGATGTGTCTGATGTTTTCCCATAAATTGATGAATGTTTTGAATTTTGGGGAGGAATATCTCAGAGGTGATGTACCCTTCTCATTGCATCATATTGGGATAATGTGATATCAGCAAGACTTATCAATGGTAATATTTACCTTGACCACTGGCCAAGGTGAGTGTTTGTCAGATTTTCCTACTCTAGAGTTTCTATTTCTCTTTTTGTGCTTCATGCATGAGAAACAAGTCACTAAGTCCAGCCTGAACTAAAGTAAATGAGAATTCAGGTATATCTCCTAGAAGAAATGATATCAAATAGTTTGTGGACATACAGTAAAACCACACTATACTTAATAAATTTGTGGGGGAAACTTTGGGGCTATGCAAAGATCTTTTTCCCTTAATCTTTACCTACTAATTTTAGCATTCATCAATGGATCTTTCCTAATGTATTAATTCTACATATATTAATTGAAATTCTTCATAAGAAAGATTTCTTTCTCCTCTCCTATTTTTAATTTATTTATAATATAATTATAATTTATATCAGTATGACTTCATGGAGATTTATTTTTGCATTCTAATCTAATATTATCATTATGTATTATTTAAGCTATTCTAACTCTTGCTATTGGGAGCCTCCTCATATTGGCTTCTGAGGTACTTTAACATGACCCATCTCTGCTTCGTGTGTGTGTGTGTGTGTGTGTGTGTGTGTGTTTCACTACAAGACTAGGCTTATATTACCTGTGTGTCAGTCCTAGAATAAATAGTTTTCCATGGAATTCCAGTTTCTTTTATTAGACAATGATATTTGTATTAGTTATGGCTTAAAATGATGGAGATTTATTCTTTCACATTTCAAGAGTCCAGAAGTCCAAAATCAAGATGTCAGCAGGGTTGATTTCTTCAGGAGGTTCTGAGAATCTGTCCCACATCACCCTCCTAGCTTCTGGTGGTTGCTGGATAGCTTTGGAATTTGTTGGTTTGTAGCTGCATCACTCCAATCTCTACCTGTGTCATCACATGGACCTTCTTCCTTCGGTGTCTCTCTGTGTCTTCTCCTGTTCTTATAAGGATACCACTCATTGGATTTATGGCCCACCTTCATCCAGTGTGACCTCATCTTAACAATAACATCTGCAAAGGGTTTTGCCAAATAAGATTACATTTCTGGGGTTCCACTCACTACAGTTTTTGCCAAATAAGATCACATCTCTGAGGTTCAACTCACTGCAATTTTTAAGCCAATCTTGGCATTGGATTTTTAAATAAAAAATCAAAGTATATATACTTGTAATTAGAATATATAAATAAGAATATGGTATTTTTAAAAATGTGAAAATCTACTGGATAATTATATTTTTTTACCCCTTTGTTTTACACTGCATTTCCAAGTCAAGAAATGTACAGACATAATACTATATTCTCAGATTTTGAGGGCACATTTAATTTTTTGATTTTCAATATGTAAATTTCAAAATATCTTTGTGGAAATCAAATCTTATGCTCTAGGTAATGATGGTGCTATTAAAGAAAAGTTTATTTTCAGTCTTTCACATAGACCAGAGAAAAGCAAAAACTATAAAATTTACATTACTTCCATTTAGCTTAAAGTTATTTAAATTTTAATTTGCTTACATTGTAAAATATTTAAAAGATACAGCGAAAGTATACCATAGTAGACACTCTGTATCCACCACCCACATTTAACACATGATTTGATTTTTTGCAGTATTAATTTTTAAAAAGAAAGTAAAGTATTCTTAAAAGAACTAAAATGTTAGAATAAAATTGAAGGCCCTCTTTTCATCGTGTATGTCCAAATTTATATTTGTAATCATATATCCATAAACACAGCATTAATTAGTATGTTTCTCATATTTATGTTAATGACATGCTATACATATTCCTTTTTAATTTGCTTTTACTCTGTTATTTTTTCAAGACTTATCTATGTTAATACTATAGATATAGTGTTTTAATAACTTCATATTATATAATTTTCTGGATATTAGAAAAATATAGTATAATTGACTATTAATTCATTTCTCTATTACTCAAAATTTAGGTTGTTTCATTTTTTAATATTAAAATAATTCTTCACTGGCTATTTATGCACAAAGAAATGCTAATTCTTAGTGTATGTGATTGCCTAGCTCTGGTGGATACTGCTAAATTGTTCTTGAAAGTGGTTACTCTTGTACACATGCCTATTAGTAGTGTAGGCAAGGTTCTGCATCTCCAAGTCCATGCCCATTGAGTATTATCATATACATATTTATTTGCATTTCTGTCAATTTTATACATATGAAATTATGTCTCATTGCTTTAATAAACACTTCCTTGATTTCTAGTAATATTGAGTTTATAAAATGTTTATTAGCAATTAAGATTTTCCTTCTGTGATTTGTCCAAATTCTTGATTTATTTTATTAATTTTTTTGTTATGACATAGAAACTTTACGCATTCAGACACTAAATCTTGGTTATAGGCAATGCAAATATAATTCTTCAGCGTATGGTTTATGGTTTAATTACATATAGTATATATATAATATAGTTTGTTATACAGATATATTAAACAGCAATGTAGCAAAATGAATCATACTCTTTATTTGTTGTTGCTGGCAAGGGTGTATTACTGAAAAAATTTTTTTTACTTGAGTTCTGTAGTTATTCTTTTAAATTAGATATTTATTCTGAGTTATATTTTTCCATATAAGGTAAAGTACTCATTTATGTATTATTGTTTTCATTTGAATAGGCAATGTTTAGGAGATTATGTACTAAGTAATCTGTCACCTCTCCAGTAATGTGGTTGTAAGACCTTTGGTATATCTGAACTGCCATATCAATACAGATTTGCTTCTGAGCTATCTCTTTACATACATTTCTCTATCTGCTGATCCCTGTGCCAAAATTATAATATATTAATTTAAACTTATTTGGTAAGTAATGCCTGCTCTTCTGTAGTATATGGGCAGTATAATGTATTGGTTTATATGTAATATTTAGAGCTAGCATAGCTGAGTTCAAATCCCAATTATATCCTCTGTTAACAATATGACAGTGGCAAGTTACTTAAACTCTCAGTTTCTTCGTGTGCACAGTGAAGGTTTTAATGATTTTTATATCATATAGGGTTCATTAAAAAGTTAAATGTGCTCATTTATGTAAAGCATTATGCCTAACAAATAATAAGTACTCAATAATTAGCTATTACTCAAAATTGTCTTGCTTTTCTTGGTCTTTTACTCTATGAATTTTAGGATCAGCATTTTGCATAATTTCATAAACCTAATAAAAACTTTTACTGAAATCACACTAAATTTGTAGAGTGGTTTATGTTCTCTAGTTGATTCTACAGATCAGCTTTATTTGGGTAGTATTAATTCCTAATAGTAATTTATGATAGAGAGAATACTAGTCCTGATAAACAGTACTTTATGGAGTGCAAAATTTTTTAACCATAAAGTAATTTTAGAAACTTGTAGGTTTTTTCTTCTAAGATGGAGCAGTTACTTAACAATAGGTAAAATAAGCCTTTTATATTACAAATAAGTAACTTGAGGCTCAGGAAAACTATGACTTGGTATGTAAGTGACAAGTGGTCTTGAGCAATCCTCAGACTCACAACTGAAGTTTTCTCCCTATGTAGCTGAAATAGATTTTATCAAAAGTAGATTAGCTATTCTTAGGGTATTAAAATTTAATAAAACATATTAATGTTAAATCTCTACAGAACATTGTTTAGTTTCTTCTTAATGACTTGACATTACATGTATTTTAAAGTGCCTCTAGGTTGATAGGAACATAAATTGATGCCTTGAAAAACATTCAGAAGCTAATTTACAGAAGTTCTTGATGAGAAAAATAACATATAACATCAGTTTTACTGTGTTTTGATATATAACTCAAAAACTCCTGATTCCTTCTGTCATATTCTCTCTTTTCCTCCAAAGGCTATTAAACATCACCTACTCTGTAAATAAATAGAAGCTAGGAGATATTGATTAGCTTTGTCTAGTGGCTGACATAGAATCAGTGTTGCACACTGCTCAGCAAGTCTTTTTGAGTGGCGGCTGTGGGGAGGAGCTTGAGTATGCTGATTAGGTTATTCCTGAAAACATCTATTTCCCGAATCACACCCAACTTATAGTGAAAATTGTATTTGACTGCAGTTCATCCTTCAAAATTCTGCTTTGCTGTCATCTCTTCTGTGAAGGCTTTTCTGACATCAGCCAAAGGAAAAGGCAAAAATGTTTTATTCATAGCTACATCCTCAAAGAAAAAAAGAATGTATCATAATTGGATAAAAGGCTACCAGGTAACTTTTTAAAAATGTAGTACAAAGAGCATGCATTTGGAACTATTGCTTGCAAACGACAAATAAAAATCCTTTTGATTAGGTTAATGGAAGAAAATTGCCACTTATTTCCTCAGGTAGTTTTGCAGACTTTTTAAGCAGGCAGATTCCTGAGTCACTGTGTTGTTGAAAAGGATTTCACAGAAAAAAAGGGTGGTTCTACATTTGGTGTTTACTCATTGCTTCATTTTGCAGCAATTTACACCAGGACTTGTGATTGCTCATTCTTTTTAGAATGCATCTGCTGGGAGTGGTGGATTACGCCTGTAATCCCAGCACTTTGGGAGGCTGAGGTGGGCGAATCACAAGTTCAGGAGATGGAGACCATCCTGGCTAACAAGGTAAACCCCATCTCTACTAAAAATACAAAAAATTAGCTGGATGTGGTGGCCTGAACCTGTAGTCCCAGCTACTCAGGAGGCTAAGACAGGAGAATTGCTTGAACCCAGGAGGCAGAGGTTGCAGTGAGCTAAGATTGCACCACTGCACTCCAGTTTGGGCAACAGAGTGACACTCCAACTCAAAAAAAAAAAAAAAATAGCATCTACTCAGACAGTACCATTGAAGGACGCTTCTAATTCAAAGAGTCTATTTTCAGTTGCTTATAACTAAACTAATTAACTGGTGAAATGAAATGATTCATACTTATTGTCAGTTGAAAAGTGAATTTTGCTGTATGGAAATAAAATCCTTCAAGTTATTTTAGAGGATTAGATTAAAATAATTATATATTGCATAAAAATTCTTTAATATTGTGAATCAACCCTAACTCAAACTTATTTCTATGAAGTTTCCACCACATCCTTATAAGTAACAGCTATCCACATAACACTGCATTGTACCTATTTCCATTTTTCTCATCGAGAACACAAGCGTGGTCTCATCATGCTAGAGAAGTCAAGTCTGTATGTAATAACCTAACCTGGGTTAGCCTAACTGACTCCATCTTAGCTGCAAACCTGACAGGCTGTCTTGTGCTGCAGCCCCTCAGGTGCATTATTGGGTCATGCTGCACTCAAAGCTTTGAACCATTAAGAGTGGTTCACACTGTTCACAGTACCTGTAACCATTGTAACTCCGTCCTGCTTGGCAAGTCTATCTGCTATAGTGAATACCCTCCTTGGTGATTGATTATATGGAAAGCTCCCCCTGCTACCCCCCTTAGTGATTGTATGGAAATACCCTTAGCAACCAACAATCCTGGGAACCTCCTGCTCCCTGGTTACCAGTTTCCTTATCTAACTTGCTTGTTCTGCTTCTGTAAAATTCCACTTCAGCTAGGCTGCCCCCTTCCCTACCTAAATCAACGTATAAAGGGAAATCAAACGCCTTTCTGGGGCAGAGAGATTTTGAGTGTTAGCTGACTCTCGGTCACCGGCTGAATAAAGGACTCATAATTTGAACTCAGAGTGTGGCATTTCCTTCTAACTCGCTCAGATATTACATGTATATTAAAAACAATCTTTCCTCCAACGTTGAATACTCCAAATCTTATGCCTCCGTAGTGTTTATTTGTCAAAATATATGGTTATAATCTGTAATGTCTACAAGTATATAATTAGCAGAAAGTCACATCTGAACTTTGTTTGCTCAATCATTAATAGCTGTGTGATATTGAACAAGTTACTTAAGATGTCCTATCCTGTAAATAGAGAATATCTACTTCATTAGTTTGATATAAAAGTAAAAGTGATCTGGTAAGAATTATAAACATCTAAAATGTTTGGATAGGAAAACACAATTTTATTTAATTTTTTCCTTCTTTTTCTTCAGAAATGAATAGGAAACAATTCGAGGAAAATGATTTAAGTATTTTCTGCTCTTACACAAAGGAGAGTTTGTGTTTCTAAATATGGGAAGAAATCAGGAGATGCCAATACAGACAGGAGACAGGGAAATACTGGATTGAAGAGGGGGGCTCCTTGGCAAAGGCCTCACTCTCAAGCCTGGAAACCCACAGCCCTAAATAGGAACAGGCATTCCTGTTTTCACACCCAAAAGTTGCCTTTTCGCCTGCTCTGCCCTTCTATCCTGTACCCATATAAACCTCAGACTCCAGGCTCCAGAGGCAGACTAGCAGATGAACAGAAGAGCAGAAGAATGGCAGAATGGTGCAGCAGAGAAGAAGAGAAGGAGTGTCTGAACTCAGAGAAGAATTTGACTAGAGACAATTGGAGAGGAGACGGGACACTGGACGGCCAAACTCCAGGGGAAGTTCATCTTCCCACTCCATCCCTCTTAGAGCTCCTCATGCATCCTGCTGAGAGCCACCTCCACCACTCAGTAAAATCCCTGCCTTCATCCTTCAAGTCCATAGTATGACCTGATTCTTCCTGGATGCAAGACGAGAATTTGGGACCAAGAGGGCACTGAGCTGATTAACACTTAAGCTATCTGCAGATTGCAAAGCTAAAAGGGTGCACTGTAACATGCACTCAACTGGGCTTTGGAAGTCACAAGCACCCACCCCTAGACACTACCATGGGGCTGAAGCCCCAAGGCACTGGCCCCAGCTCCTTCATCTGCCCGTCTGCATGCTCTCCCTCTGGTAAGGGGTTTGAGCAGGTACAGTGACCCAGTGGATGAGCCATGCCCCTGTTGCAGGTCCTGCGAGGGGGTGAGGCAACTCCCCCTTTTCAATGCTATCTACAAATCACTAGGGAGATGAGAAACCAGACAATCTTGGGGAAGTTGGTCTACAGTAAAGAAGATCATTTTCTTAGAATACTTGGGGAAATAGATATAGTGAAGGGTCACCATGGGTGATTAGGAGGTCTTTGGAGCTGAGTCATGTTATGTTAAATAGTGAGCAAGACTAGTCTATTGCTTGTGCCAAAAGTGCTATAATGTGGGTGTCCAGTTGGGATCCAGAGAATTTTACTTTGGCTTCAGCACCTTACCTGTTAGTTGCCAGCAAGAGTGAGATGAGTAAGTTCCTCATCTGATTCCTACATTTCACAAGCTCAACAAAAAAACACAACATGCAGAACAAATAAGCTCAATTCTCTAGTCATATGCATAACAGGGAGGATGAGTATTTAAGAGAAATATAGAATTGATATACAAATTTTACTTAGAGATTGAAAGAAAAATAAGAATGAAGAAAGAGATACAAATTAGAAAAATAGAGTCAGAGAAACCAGGAAAAATCAAAGGTTTCAGAAAATAATAGAAATATTAAATACTGATAAATCAAGTTGAGTGATGACTAAGAAATAGCTTTTAGATTTGACAGTAATTTATTTTTTTTGAGATAGAGTCTCAGTCTTGGCCCAGGCTGGAGTGCAGTGGCAGGATCTTAGCTCACTGCAACCTCTACCTCTCAGGTACAAGCGATTCTCCTGCCTCAGCCCCCTGAATAGCCAGGATTACCAGCACCCACTACTACGCCCGGCTAATTTTTGTATCTTACTAGAGACAGGGTTTCATCATGTGGCCAGGCTGGCCTCAAATTCTTGACCTCACGTGAGCCACCTGCCTTGGCCCCCCAAAGTGCTCTAATTACAGGTGTGAGCCACCATGCCTGACCGACAGTGATACCTTAAATTGGTAAAATTGTGGTGGTAGATGCAGAGTGTATAGCATTTGTAAGTGATTAATGATGTGAGTATTAAGATACTGAATGCAGAAATCACAGAATTGCACCTAAGAAACATAAATTAAATGATAATGGGATCTAAAATTCAGTCTATCCAGAGGAAAACTTATTCTTCCTTAATTAAAATGGGGCTGGGCACAGTGGCTCACACCTATGATCCCAGCACTTTGGAGGTCAAGGCAGGTGGATTGCTTGAGGCCAGAAGTTTGAGACCAGCCTGACCAACACAGCGAAATCCTGTCTCTACTAAAAATGCAAAAATTAGCTGGCATAATGGCATATTATTTATTTAGGAACAATTTTGATTGGTACATTTTTGCTCAATAACTTTCAGCAACTTTTCACCTTAGTTCTGTTATGTTTATTAGCCAAGGTGTATTAAAACAGTTCTCTATCATTTTAACTGAAGACACTTTCATTTAGTTAACCAATTATATGTATAAGTTTGGGAGTGCTTACTAGGAAATGCTAAAGTCTAGACACATTTGGATTTTAAAAAGCCAAATAATCTTTTACATTTAATTACAAACCAGTTTCAAATTAAAACAAGTGATTCAAAATGTTTTCACATGTTAACCACCAGTTATATGGCATAGCAACATTGTGAATAAATAATTTTGATCTTGAAAGTAAGGAAAATATATGCTTTTAGGATTTCAACTGGTGCAAATTGGCCAACTCTAGAGCTGTTTAAGTATATTGTAATAAAATTAAATTGAGAGTGATATTTAACATGAGCTAAAAATACTTTTTAGTGAAATTTTTCCTCATGTTATTTATATATACATATGCATATAAATTTATATATGCTATACAATTGCATAAATATGTTACACAATGTTCTTCCTCAGTAAAGTTTGATAAACAGATGTATTGATCATAATCTTTCCTGATGATTTGTGATTCTACAAAAGTAAGCATGGCTGTTGCACTTGCATTTAAGGGCCTCAGGATGTTCTGATTATTGTTTACATTTCACTGATATTAAAAACTTCTTATCTTTTATAATCTGATACAAATCAATTAAAATACATAATGTTCCATTTTGATTTATACACATTTTAAAAACAATAGCAGTCTGTCTTTGGAATTAGAACTGTGATAGTCTATGCTGCTATGGTCTGAATGTTTGTGTATCCCCCAAAATTTGTATTTGGAACATAATCTTCAATACAATAGGGTTAAGAGTTGGAACTTTTCAGAGATGATTAGTTCATGAGGGCTCTCCCCTTATCAGTAGGATTAGTACACTTATAAAAGAGGCCTGAGGAAGCTTATTTATCTCTTCTGCCATGTGAAGACACAGCTAGAAGGCACCATCTTTTAAGCAGAAGGCCCTCACCAGACACCAAATTTGGTCTGGGATATTCCTGTCTCCAGAACTGTGAACAATAAATTTCTATTGTTTATAAGTTACCCAGTCTAAGGTATTTTTTAATAGCAGCCTGAAGACTGAAACATATGCTTAAGGATGTTTTTTCTATTTATTCCTTTGATAGAAGAAGTTTGACTTGTGAACTTAACATGTACACCAGAATTCAATAAAATATTGTTTGGTTTTGAAAATATCCAACTTTGAACCCTTGGAAGAAAATGATTCTGTTCACTGAACTCAACAAGGTACTTATAGACAATGAAATTAGAAGTGCCTTGCCACTAATGAGCTCAATTTTGACTATTAAAACTTTTCTATATTTCAAGATTTTTAAGACATCTTTGAAAACTTTTTGAGAGTATGGAAAACATCTTCAAGCGTCTATCTGATTCTTTTTTTTCTTGTACATTAGCCACTATCATGATTAAACTAATCAGAGGACTTAATCACTAATAAAATATTTTAGAATTTTTAAATTATGGTAAAAAAGATCCAGTGAATCTCCAGAACTCAGGATATATGTTAAATAACTTTCATTACTCTTGATTTATTTCCAAGCATCAGTCAGTAGGGTATTTAAAGATAAGCTGAGCTGGTCTTTTCACATTTGATTCTAATAACTGTAAGACATAAACCAAAATACCTAAAATGCATTAATATGTAAACATGTGGTTTACCTCAAATGTTTAAAGTTCTGGGGTTTTACTATCAGAGACAAGCTAGACTTAATTGAAAAATGAGGAAGGAAGTTGTTAACATAAAATAATAAAGAATTTTTAAAGGATAATGGTCTATTATTTTCCCCTCCTAAAATGATAAAATTATCAACTATAACAACCTTCCTCAACACAAATCAAAACAGATTCAAAAGGTATCCATCTTGTATTTCTGATGTTTTTATATGAGTTTTAAAATATGCTTTCTGAAAAAGAACTCATATAATTTTTCTTGTGGTTTATTGGTGATCTTAAGGATTATATTTAGGGATAACATTTTAAAACAAGCTGGAAGTCTACTGCTCTAATGTCCTTGATTTATTACTTCTCCACATACAAGTCAATCCTTAAAAGGAGCAACTAAAAATCTGTAGTGAAAGGCAATTCTGCAAAGCCAACTGAAATGAGTAATGCAGGACATGGCATAGAAGTAGCCATGGATGTACCGGAGACTGCTTTTACTAACTCAGGAAGCCCAGTTGTGCATATCTCTTCCCAACTCTGTGTCAATGACATTGTGTTGGTAGCTTGGAATAAGCCATATTGAGATCATTACATCACAGAAATCAGACAAATGCTACAAAGCAGGGCTTTTATATTTCATTTTATTTTTGTTCCTCTGGAGAGCTGGCTCATAAAGATTTATGAGCACACCACTGGACACAAATTATTATTAACAAGTTTTTGATAAAGATTCAAATATATGTCATTTAGGTTTAAAGCTATTCTCACTTAGAATTGTCATGAGTGAAATAAATCAGGAAATAAGAATGAGTAAAAATTGATAGCAATAATACTGCCTTCACTTTAGACAGTAGACTATGTATTATTAAATCATTCTATTAATCATTTTTTATTTTGTCTTGTATGTAATGTGTGCCAAACACTATGGCTAGGTGAAAGAGTTTTGAAGATAAAGAAGAAAGACTTTGCACTTAAGGAGATCACATCTAAAGGAAAAATCACATAAACAGAATATATATTAAATACAAGTGCAGAGATGTTCATGAGATATTGTAGAAACATCAAAGAAGATAAACCAGGAACAGTGTAATGAGTACATAGTACATGGTGGACTCCTAGAGGAGGTGGCATCTGACTGCTGAATAAAGTTCTTGAAAGGTAGACACTGGAAAATATACTGTTTATTAAATTAGTAACACAAAATAAACCTTTTCACTTACAATTTTAACTTTAATATTGATGCTTTGGACAGGAAAGGAAACATCAGAAGTGTAAATAGGAGCAGACCTCCAACGCTTTACTTTCATTTCTGAGGCTTCTCACCCTCAATTTTTTAAATTAAACAAAACACTGGACTGCTGTCAGCCAGATAAAGACAAATAGTATGGCTCCCAACCTTTCCAGGAGAGGACTTCATCAGTCTCTTATGGCCCTCATGGGTGGGAATGTTAGTTCTGTTCCAAATCAGCTTCCTTTCATGGAGGGCCTAGCTGTCACGTGGGGCTGGAAGGAGGTCCTGGGGCAACTGAAGGCATCTGGCCAAAGGCTACTCCTTAGTGTTACCTGAAGGCCCCTGGACTGACTCCAGCCCCCAACAGGTCATCAGGATGTTGACACCAGGACTTCCATACTTTTCTAGCACATTTTATTCCTTTCTTTTTATGGCTACCATGTCTCATATCTCTTAGACAGGGCAGAAATCTAGGATACTGCATAGGTGAGCATGGCTATTATGTAGACAAGCTCCTCTGGATTCATGGGTGAAGGTCATGCTTGAATCCATGGAGAGCACCTATGACGGTTACTGAGACCCAGAGGAGACAGGAGAAAAGAGGAAAAGGGAGATGACTTTTCTATCTTTCTCTCTTACCTGGATCACTATAAAGGAAGAAAGATACACCTTAATTTCCCCTCTTTTCTTGATGGGTAACCACTCATCTTCAAGCCTGCACTCCACTCGAGTGTAGCCTGGATCTCTTTTAACCCCCAGACTCTGAAGTTTACAAGCTCCAACTCACTCGTGTATAGAGGCCTTCTGGGACTTAATTCAATTCTTCCTTTCTTTTCATGGCTATCATGTCTCATATCATAACGGATATGAGACATGATAGCCATGAAAAGAAAGGAACTCTCCTGGAAGGATGAGTATTTAAAGTCTCCTGGAAGAATTTTATGTTACTGTTAAACCTTAACTGCTAATGAGAAACAGGCAGCCCTACATGTAGCAGAGAAATTCAGAGATGAATACTATCTCTGTTATACCATCTCTTTTTATAGCCAGAAAAAAAAAAGCCAGTCAAAAGGGGAAAGAAGGTGAGAAAAATGCAGAATCCTTATTCCCAGTAGGAAGAGAGGCAGTACCCCTGAAAACCCTAATTGGAACCCTAGTAATCCCATAGATTAGAGGAAAAGAAAACACTTTCAGATGTATATATTAGAGGGCTTACAAAGGCCCAGAGTCAAACCTCTTAACTACTCAAAGCTATCCCTGACAGATCAAAAGCTAGATAAAAATCTCTTAGCCGTTTAACAAAGGCTAGAGAAGCTTTGATAAAGCACACCTATGTCCTCATTAAATTGAGGGACAGCTAATCTTGAAAGACAAGTTTACTTAAGTGGCCTCTGCTATCAGATGGAAGCTTCAGAGACAGGCTATAGGACCAGATGGCACCTTAGACAATCTTCAGAGCATAGCCACCTTGGTCTTTTGTAATAGGCACCAAGAGGAAGTTCAGGAAAAGGAGAAGAAACACAAGAAAAAATGCAGAGAGAAGATGGACACCTTGGAATGGGAGGAAGGCCTGGGACTCTATAAGAACACTGCTCAAGCCAGCCAAATAAACTGGTCAGTAACAGACTTTGCTATAGGTCTCCCTCATGTTTTATGTCCTTGAGCATAACTTGTAACCACATGACAGTACTTTGTTTTAGCCTCTGCCATTTTACAGTGGCAGCCTGGGTTCAATCCTGGCTTAGGGAATGAATACTTTAAAAAGCGTGTAGTTTTACCATTTGCTAATTCTCTTCCCTCTCCATGAACAACTTCTAACTTCCTTTTTTAAATCTTCCTTTCTCTAAGTTACCTTTAAAGGTTATAGATTTTGTAAAGCTACTTACCACCCCTTTGAAAATACCTCATACACTCACAGTTAAATCATAACCTAATTGAGGCTTGTTGGTTTCACCTGTGAGATTACTGTTGGCAAAATTCAAAAGCTAGAAATATTAACCACTTGGTGTGGCTAAAATCAGGTAACAGGGTATTTAAAATAATTTTCTTAAAGAGTGGTCAGCTTAATTAAAAGTGGGTATCCAAATTGTTTTTATATTTAAAAGACCTTTCTATTTTTCTTTTCTTGGATCTTGTTTTTCTGGAAAAGGCTTTTTTCTTGGTTGAATTCTTTTCCTTCATTTTGTCTTGCCACACTTAATGCATGCATGAGAGGTCCTAAGATAATTTCCGATGACCTGGGACTCCTTGGGAAAAGGAGAAAATGTAACACGAATTCCATTTTGGGAGAAATATCTGTTTTCATCATGCAACCCCAGGAATTAGAGGTTGATAGCTCCCTTTCAAAATCTGTTTTTGTCTTTTAGCTATACCTGTTTATTAGGTCCTAGATACTGAATGCTTTCCTACTGTTGCTCTTAAAGGTCCCAATCCAGAAGCCAATAACCCAGTTAGAAAATTGACAAATGAAAAATTGTATAACTACTGGGTCTTCTTCTCTTTTTCTGTGTAGTTATATATGTGTTGTGTGTGACGCCTATAAAAAAAGCTCTAATTCATTGGCTTAGAGAAAAATGAGCACTCAAATAAACTATTTTTAAAGAAAAAATAAAAGCTATAATGCCTTATAGCTCATATGACCTTGGTCTTTAAGAAATAGAAATAGTTTTAAAGATAATTGGTAAAACACAAATGTCCTCAAAATATAAATAGGTGGTCTAAATCATGTAAGTTGGATACTAGGTTTGCTAAATATTTCAAAGTTGTAAACTGCCTGCTTTACAACTTGGTAAGGCCTAGGGACATATAAAATTGACCACACCCCTAACTATGCTTGAAAAAGTGAAACTTTATCTGCACCTATTACATAATTAAAACAGACTTACCAGGTTTTACATTAAAGTTAAAATTGCTAAGGATTACCATTATAACCTGTAAATTGGATTATAAAAGAGATTTGCATGCAAGATGTGTAAGAACAGTGAAATGTTTTTGTGATAATGATATATAAAAGGCATGGAAATGTAAATCTTCCCTAGGGATAAAGGATTGGCTTAAATTAGATTAAATAAAACCGAAGGCTTTAAGCAAAATATGGAATGATTGTAAAAATTAATCTTAACAAAGGAGTATTCTATTATTCAGGGTTCTCTTAGAGGGATATATATATATATATATATATGTTTTACATATTTAATGTTTTACATATATATGTTTTGCAGGGATATATATATGTTTTAGAGGGATAAATATATATAATATATAAAATCACTTTTATATACAGATATAAAGGGGACTGTATTAAGTAATAAATTACTGGATCACAAGGTCCCACAATAGGATGTCTGCAAGCCGAGGGGCAAGGAGAGCTAGTCTGAGTTCCAAAACTGAAGAACTTGGAGTCTGATTTTGAGGGCAGGAAGCATCCAGCATTGGAGAAAGATGTAGCCTGGAACACTAGGCTCATCTTATTTTCACGTTTTTCTGCCTGCTTTGTATTCACTGAAAGCTGATTAGATTTGCTCACCAGATTAAGGGTGGTTCTGCCTTCCCCAAACCACTGACTCAAATGTTGTTCTCTTTTGGTAACACTCACGCAGACATACCCAGGATTAATACTTTGTATCCCTCAATCCAATCAAGTTGACACTCAGTGTTAATCATCCCAAGTTTACCCCTTTTTCACATGAACCCATACACATTTCCTGAGATCATACATAATCTTCAAATAAAGACAATAATGAGTTCATAATTACACCAAACATTAATACAACTATCTTTCATACAACTGGAAATGTACCAACTCCCAACCCAAATACTATTACATAAAGTTAACAATACTCAAATGCTGATATGCAGCCAATAAATCTTATGTCACATGATAAAGGAAAAGGAAACTAAATGAAGAGATTTTCTTAGTACAAGTGTATACCTGCACAAACATGTTTTTAACAAAAGAAGGAGAAAGTATTCATGATAATTACAGTCCTCTTTTCTGCAGCTGGTCACATGGTTGTTGCTGGTGTTGATGACTACCTTCTTCACTACCCATTCTGTATTCCCTTTGGTTTCAGCAAGTACCTCAGCAGGTCATGGATTTTTCCTTGTGGAGTGACCCAAATCTTCACTCCTGAAGTCTGAACAATTTGTAGTCCTGCCTGGATTGGGCTTTTGTAGTTTCCCATTGACATTAATTGTGGGACATGGTAATACTAACAGATGCCCTAGTGGATCTTATTTCACATATTTAGACACATGGGATTGCCAAATTGATGTTTAATCTTTTTCAAGTAATATTTTAGTAAATAGTATTAATATATGTCCTTAAAATCATATGGGATGTCTAAGGTTCTCATGTCTGAATACGTGCTGTCAATCACAATTAAGGTTATTATGTTAAACTATTGTAAACCATAGAAATAAGTAAATTTCTTTGTTAATCATATTCTTGACTGAAGCTATCCTGGACATTTTGTCATTTACAGACAATTGTTGTCTTGTTTTAATCCTCTTCAAAGATGATTTATGGTCAGCTATAGGACATTTCCATCTGAGACCACCTCTGTCTGGACTCTATTTTCCATATCACTATTAGCACTTTGGACAAAAGCATTCAACAAGTCTCTAGGAAGTTCCAAACTTTTCCACACTTTTCTATCCTCTGATCCCTCCAAACTGTTCTAATGTCTGCCTGTTACCCAGGTCCAAAGTTGCTTCCATATTTTCAAGTATTTTTTGAGGAACACCCCACTCCTAGTACCAATTTACTGTATTAGTTCATTTTCATACTGTTGATAAAGACATACCCAAGACTGGGCAATTTACAAAAGAAAGAGGTTTATTGGACTTAGAGTGTCACATGGCTGGAGAAGCTTCATGATCATGGTGCAAGGCAAGGAAGAGCAAGTCACATCTTACATGGATGGCAGCAGGCAAAAAGAGAAAGTGCTTGTGTGTGGGAACTCCTTTTTAAAACTATCGGATCTTGTGAGATTTATTCACTATCATGAGAACAGCATGGGAAAGACTTTCCCCCACAATTCATTATCTCCCACTGGGTCCCTCCCACAACATGTGGAATTCAAGATGATAGCTGGATGAGGACACAGCCAAATCATATCATTTTGTGACCTCAGAAATAACACCTAGTAATTATTTAGAATTCAGGCCCCTCTTACCTTTCTAGCTTGGTGGCCTTTTCTTAGTTTGTGTAAGGGAAGTTTGGTTTTGAGAATGGCTATTATCATTTAAATTATAAACTAAATTTCACACAAAGTTAGCTTGGCGCCTCCCCAGGAATGAAAAAAACAGCCAGCCTTGAGGCTAAAAGCGAGATGGAGTCAGCCATGTCAGATTTCTCTTACTGCCATAACTTTGCAAAGGCAGTTTATGAAGAAAGGCAACATTTTTCAAGTCAATATATATTTTAGGGGCCCTGGTATCTATACGGGTACACTTGCTTCAATTATGTTTTGCATATGTAAAAGAAAATATATTTTGTGCTTGGCATATAACAGTGATTTATTAGACATTAATTGAATAAATGATAAGTTATTTAAAATGTTACCCAAAATGAATTTGAATACTTGAATGCATAAAGCACGTCCAGATTCCACTAGATTCTTTTTGAAGATTTTCAGGAGTACTTTTACTCCCTTTGCAAACAATAGTAATTTAAGTAATAGTATGTCATAACTATTGGTCTTATGAGAAGAAGTGAGAGAGGAGAAGGGAAGAAACTGATCAAATAGGCAGTTAGGGTGGGTCCTAGGTTGAATTTGTTCAAGCAAAAGAACAACCTGTAGGCATAGATAAGGGAACATGACAGGGGGGCTTGCCTAACACATGCCCACAGCCACCAAAATAAGAAAGGCTACACAGGAGACTTGTCCAGACATGTCCCCTCAACAGAAAATTCCATCCCCTGATACATGTGCAGTAAGGGAAACAAAGCAATATGGAGGAACTCCAGCTAAGAGTCCACATGCAGATTAGGAAGACTGGGTGTAGCTATCAGAAATTTGTGCCTTATGCCAATGAGATATCTAGCCCTCATCAGTTTCTTATAAAAGGCTTTGCTCTTCAACTGTAAAAACAGCAACCCACTTCCAGGCCCCTTCTCCACAGTGTAGAGCTTTCTTCTTTTGCTTATTAAACTTTCACTCCAACTTCACTCTTTGTGTCCACACTCTTTAATTCTCTTGATCTTGGGATAAAAAACTCAAGGTGAATGCTCACAATAAGAGACTGCTACACTGTGGTGCATTGGCTAGACCATAGGAGAAGTAATGAACTCCATTTTACACTACTGGATATTGAGCATTAAAGCCAGAGAGATCACCTGAAAGCCCGAATTGTAATGAATGAAATGTTGTACATCCAAATCTTAGATCATGTAATACTTTTTAGGCCCCAGAGTCATTGCAATAAGGCAAAGGCTTCAAATTACATTACAGCACTGAATGTTTACTTTCCTCAGTTAATTGTGTTGAGCCTTAGTTACTGAAGTGTCACTAGTAAATTTATAAGAATGTTTTCCAAGTAAGTTTCCAGTGATGAGGTCTAAAGTATAAAGAAGATACAAAGAATCAATATAAAAAATAAATCTGTTAGAGTTTGAACCACATGGTAGATTTCAAATAGTCAAAAATAATATCCATGGAGCTGTCATTATGGAGAAATATTATGATACATACAACATTAACATAGTCTTCTTGAACACTGTGTAATGACAAAAAGTGCTAATTGTATCCAATAGGATGTCTTAGAGGGGTAAATGTGAAAGTTATCTGAAGGAGAAGAAAATCTGAAAATGGAAATAATAACTAATGGTTGAATAATGCATTACATTTTCAAAATACTTTAAGAAATATCATTTCATTCACTCCTAAAAAATACTGTGTCAAAAGGAATTATTTTTATCATGAATCACATGATATTTATCTTACTTGAAGACAGAGGGCTAAAAAGAGCTATAATGGAAATTTGATCAGCAGTACTCAGTTTCCAAATTCTGGACTCCTCATATCATGAGAAGATTTTTTTTAAAGAGAATTCCTTCAGCTAGGATGGAGGTGAATCACTTAATTTGGGGATGGACATAATGAAATGTATCCTGACCACCTGGGTAATTTTCCTTGGTGGTGGTGCTGAAGTCTGATTGATTGAGTGCATATCCTAGGGTAGACATTTTGGTCTCTTATTGACATTCAATCACAAATTCCTTTCCTCTTTTGTGATATGTGAAGAAAAGGTGAAAAACTTTTTCCAAAGTTCTTTGTAAGCAAGTAAAAGGCAAGTAGATTCTGAAGTAAAAATCTTTAAAGCAAGTGATTTTGTGGATGTTAAACTTTTTCAGTACAGATAGCTTGATAATTTGAGTGCAGAGGAAGAAAACTATCTGAGAGAAGGAAAATTTACTGCCCAGGAACACCAGGGAACAAAATTTACCCAAATTTTGTGGGTATCCTAACCAAAAATAGAGATGACACATAATGTAATGACTGTTCCTTGGCAGTTTTAGGTGATGCCTGGCTTTTGAATAATGTAGGCTAAACCACAAGGAGTATATAAAACTTCTGTTTAATTTATTAAAGACTGTTTATATCCAAAATGTTAAAGGATGAATAGAGATAAACACAACCAGGTATCTACCATCCAAACATTTATAATTTATTTAGTGATGATACACACAAATATTTTTAATATTATAATAAATAGTATATAAAAGATGATAAAAAGAAAGACAAGGAGAAAAAAATTCTTCACTGGGAAGGTGATACAGTAGACATCATATAGAATTATGATAAGGAATGGACGATTAATCAAAATGGTTGAAGGAGTAACTGAGGAAAGACATGCTTTGAGCGAGGGTTAAGTTTGGGGCTGGTTTGATGAGGCCAGCATCAAAGGATCTTGTCACCCCACTAAGAACTGGAGATTTAAGAGACACAATGGGAACTTAGAAGCCATGGGAGACCACAGAAAGAGTCTCAAATGAATTCAGGTTTTTAAAGTATTCATTGACTCTGGCACATAGAGATAATTATCTTATTTCCAGTTCAGTTTCCAAGGAGTAGACACTGGTGGAAGAAGAAAGTAATGTCAATGGAGTAAAGAATGAATGGAAGAAAAAGGAAAGAAGATTAGGAGTGGGTCGAGTAACACTTCTTTATAAAGAGCTATGGAATGGAAATGCTTAGTTGAGTAGCAAAGAGTCTCAAAGAGCAAACTTAAAGGGCTGCAGAAAAAGAGCCAGTAGGGACAGTTGTAAGAGGAGAAGAAATACTAAATGGATAATTGCCTTGGATAAGACTGAATCTGTCTGACCCAGTGAAAATGAGGTAACTTGCCCCGAGTAGCAGAGACTCTTTATCGTCTGAGACTAGAAGAAAAATGAAGTATATGGGTAAGATTAAGTATGGTTGTCTGGTTATTTAGTATGCATAAGTAAAAGTGAACAGAAATTGAGAATATTCATTTTTATTTGCTTCAGTTTTCTACTTGAAGTCGAGTTACTAAAAGATTGTGAGGCAGAATAAGATTTGAAAAATGGAATAGTCAGTGAGTGGAATAAAAGATGAATCTAAGGACAAATGAATGTATCACTAAGTAGATTTGAGGCTCCATCTCTGTCTGAAAATCATTATTTTTTGGTGTCATCAATCTACATGGCTGCATTTTTAAATTTTAAAAATGTTCTTTAGAAAAGCTTAGGAAACTGCATCTTTGTGAGGAAAAGGACTGTGGGTTTGAGTCACAATTGCAATTTTGCTAGGCAATTTCAGTGAAATGACAGGAGTACAAGACAGTTGAAAGTGTTTGTGAGTACAATTTCAGAAGAGTAGGCTAAGCCCAGAAAAGTGAGATCAGAGTCATTTAACATATTGAGTTAAAATAGAGGGATAGAAGAATAGGAGTTATGAAATTGAAAATAAATTACAAAGGAAGTGATGTCTAAGAGGTCAGAGGACTAGAGGTTTTGGTCTGATAATGAGGTTAAATTGAGATATATGATTTTTAACAACTTAAAGTGATAACAAAAGGGTAGGTGAAGTGCATGTGTTTCTGTGCCCATGTGCAGGCTTCTCTTATTAGAGCTCCTTTTCTTCACTTCTGAATATCACGTTTTTATGTCATAATGCTAATTATTGTCAAAATTTATCTTGTATTATTTAATGTTTTATTTATAGTTCAGAGTTTTCCTCTTAAAAAAAAAAACAACGCCAAAAGAAGACAATCATATTGCAGCAGCAGTGCTCCCACCTCTGAACTAATTTTGGAAGGCCTGCTTATCGAACAGCCAAGTTTCTTCTTGAATAGCTGATTCGACTCAAGTAATAAGGGTAGCATCTCATTCACAATGCAGCTGTATGAAGATAAAATGATCTTAGCAACTAAACTCTAGACAATTCAACATTCTCAGCAAGATCTTTGTGAGTGTGGACCCATAGATTTCTAAATTCTTAGAGACTGTTTGCTAGTCACCACTGCACTAATTTGAATTGATTTATTATTGCATAAGCTATAAACCATGCTTTAAACCATAGGTTCTTCTAACTGCTAGGTTTAACTGTACGATTTAAAGTGTTTTGCACAAATAAAATGTAATTTGGGTACAATAAAATAGTGATACCTACAGGCTCTAAAACTGGTAAGAGGAAACTTTATTTATGTTGCATAACATTATTTCATTGTGGATCAAATATTGACAAAAATTTGTGTTAAAGGGTGTCAAAAGCTCCCCTTGGCCATACTTCAGTTTCCTATTGGCCTGCTTACTTTTGTCTTCTTTGAATTTTAAGATACCCTCAGTTTCCCAGATTGAGTATTTAAATAGAGCACTACTGAGAAGATATTAGAGTAAGTAGAACTTCATTTGTTATTTCTTCATAGTAACCAAAAACATATTTACCAGAAACTCTCAAGTTAAACAATGAGCTTACCTTGTTTTTGGTAAATGTATATTCTTTTTCATATCAATATATTAAGATATTAGGAAAAAGATACACACACACACACACACACACAGAGAGAGAGAGAGAGAGAGAGAGAGAGAGAGAGAGGATTTTCTTCAAAATGCTCAGCACTGTTCTAGGTGTTTTGGGAACATAGACAAAAATAAAACTTAACGGATGACCTCAAGTCCCTATAATATAATTGGGGCAGATTAGAAATTAGGTGAAATGTGAAGTGCTGAACCATATGCTCCTGATGGTAGTTTTTTTAGCAAATATTTACGGGGCACTTCAAGTTTCAAATGTGCTGGTAGGTGTTGGGCATATAATATCCATAAAACTGATGAAAATACCTGCTCATAGTGTAGGGCTATGTGTAGTGGAGCAGATAAGAATCAAAACAAATAAGTAACACAAATAGCAAAAAAAAAAATGCTAAATAGAAACAATAAGGAGGAAAAGGTATATGAAATGGCAATGAGGAATTTGATAATTGATAATAAGGAATTTGATAGAGTGTCCAGCAAAGGACTCACTGAGTAAAAATTTGAAGAAAGTGAAAATACTGAATTGGCCATGCAGATAACTGGGAGAACACATTCTAGGCAGAGAGAAAGTGAAATACAAAGGTCCCATGGCAGGAGAATGTTCGAGGATGAAGGGGGCACAATAGTAGGAGTAGAGTCAGTGAAAAGAAAATGGTAGGCAATAAAGTCAGAAAGATCATGGAGCCTCAGACTACATAGGGATCTGTAGCTCATTGTAAGAACTTTGGCTATAATTCACCATGAGAGAGCTTAAGATAAGAAAGGACAGAAATCACAAAGCAGGTGGAAAGAAAGGATACATTCAGGATTTGAGATTTGCACTGGGTTTTGGCAGGTAAACAGACTTTGAAATGATGCCTAATTATTGATAAATAGCTCAATAAGAGCAAAAGACACAGTAGTGAGTACTTTAGAGTCTTTGAGGATAAAGTGTCTAGTGTGTCATTCTTAGACTGGCTGTTTATGGTGGAAGTAAATTATGCATAGCCATTAAAGACATAAATGGAAGCTTATATGTGATAAAATAGGAAAATAGGGAATTTTGGAAGCTTTTGACTATTAAAGCTTGAATAAATAGGAGAAAGACCAGAGAAAGACTATAAATAGAAGGAAAACAGAAAAAAATTAATTTCTATGGCATTTTCAGAAATAAAACTCCTATTCCTGGTGGACTTTAGTGGACTTTGAATTTTCTCCCAAAGTTTGTAAACGGGTAATTTTTCATACACTCACAGAATCACTGGTAATATAAGAAATGTAGTTGAGTTGGTAAAGAAGAATAGGAAGTGAAGAAGTTTAAGAAAGATGAGGTAGAAATGGCAAAATGAAAAAAAATATGAGTATGCAAGACAAGCCAGAATTTTATTAATAATTGTTATTAATTTGTTATTAAGAAAGTTTGATGTGTTCACATTTATTGCTGTATAGTAACCTGTTCTGTAGGTTACCTCCCACTGGTTCATAAGCTGTCAACATTTTGAGACAGACAGTGTTTTCAAGCCTGGTTTTTCAATGGTAACATAAAAAAGGACTTTAATATTTGCCTCCTACTGCCTCTCTGACATGGAAAGATTTTCACACAGGTTGATACAGGAGGTAAAAATAAAAATTGCTTTTACTGAGCCATTGGACTGCGAAAGGCAGTAAATTTCTAAATGGCAACAGTGTTTATGACTGTGGGGGGTTTACTTACTAGAGGGTATACTTTAAGGTGTGTTGGGATCTGTGAAATTCGATTTTCTATGTGATTTTTAGCAACTACCCAAGATGGGGAAAAATTCTTTAACCTTAACCATTTTACAAAGTAATCTCCATTAATTAGATTGTCACTGTTAGTGCAGGGTTAAACTAACTGAAATCCAAATCAGCCTACATATGTGAACTGAAAAGTTGTGTGTTTCTGGGTCAAAAATCAAAAGGGAGTAGCAGAGAGTTTGTGAAAAAAGAGCCACACAATTTTCAATGTTTCTTAAAGTTCTAATAATTTATGCATGTGAACAGGGGTTTGTTGTTGTTTGTGTCTTAAATGAGACAACCCTGCCATGGAAACACACGTACAGTGGCTTAATTATCTCACACATAGAATTATTAATGGGAAGAGAACAAGAAGCAGTGTTTAAGACCAGGGTACAAACTGTGGCTCATGGGCCATATCTGCCTTCCTCCTCAGCCTTTTTTCCCTTTTTGTAAATCAAGTTGTATTGAAACACAACCACACACACAGCCACACTCATTTATGCATTGCCTATGGGTGTTTTCACCATACAGTGGCAAAGTCGAATAGTTGCCATAGAGATAGCCTGGCTTAAAAAGTTATGTATATTTACTATGCAGCCTTTTATAGAAAAAAAATGTATAAATCCCTATTGTAAGAGAAACACCACCTATGAAAACCACACTGCTGTTAGGTAACATAGACATTCTCTTGATGTAGGACAACGGAAACTAGGGAAGAAGTGAGCAGCAGAGATAACTCAGTAAAAAAGAATTAATGGGGATTATGAAACAGCTTTTGAGTGCTATCACCTATGTACAGCTTTGAACACCCACATCATCCGTGTTTTATTTATTTTTTTAAATAAAGTTAAGAGTTTGTTTTCCAAGTTCTATAATGGTAATTTCTTCAGGTTGCTTTAGGATCAGATATTTATTTTCAAACATCAAACTAACACAAATACAATTAGTATGAAATAATAATGAACAATTGTTAACATTTTCGTTTCTTTACTAAGACAGTAAGAAATAGGCTCTTGTCATTTTCTCATTCTCAAGCACTTTTATTATAATAGCAATGGTGTTGTTCTGAAGCTATAAGAAAGAAAATTGCTGCTTGCTGAGATCACAGTGTAAAAGTAAAATAGATGAGAAATTCAGATCTATTACATGCCACATGTACTACTATTTATTTAAAGACTGAAATTTTTTGTGTTTATTGAGGGGAGCATTTCATTTTTTTCCCTCTTAAACAATAGATTTATATCTCTTCTATCTCGTCCATGAAAACTTAACGGACAATGCAATTTAAGAACACATGAAAAAAAACTTGAATTTTGCAATAGGACAATGGAAACTAATTTCAATTGTTAAGCGTGACAGCTATTTTTGTTGCTACGGACACAGCCATTGCAGTCTGTTTACAAAACTGGATTGATAAATTTAAAAAGTCAATTTTAATTTGTTACAATTCTTAAATTCTGAAGAAACTGCGTTTTTCCACTTTTGCAATACGCTTTAATTCTAGTTTACTAATAGTCTAAAATAATAGGGATTTCTGGAGTAGCATTTTTCAAACTTTTTGGTCTCAGAACACTTTCACATACTCAAAAATTAATAAAGAGCTCAAGGAAATTTTTTATATGTATCTATTGACATATTAGAAATGAAAAATGAGCTTTAAAATATTTACTAATTCATATTTATTTCTAAACATGGCATATACACATAACAAAATTTAATGTCTTAACCATTTTAAAATATGTAATTCAGTATTATTAAGTATATCCACACTGCATGTCATTTTAAAATGAGATTAATAAATACTATACATGGTGACTAATAGTTATGACTATTATAAACTATAATAAACACTATACATGGTGATATATTTTAATGCAAATAACTATGTATTTATTTTAAAAATAAAAAAAGAAAAAGATTCCCTCCCTCCCAAATTCTGTAATGGTAAAAGTGACATTGTTTTACATTTTGTACACCTTTTAAATGTCTGATTTAATATAAGACAATGGAATCTCATGTCTAGTTCTGCACTTGTTATGACACAGATAGGCTGTTTTGATTGAAGTGTATAAATAAATTCCAGGTTTACATAGATATATAGTTGAAAGAAAGAAGAATATTGTAGTAGCCTTTCAAGATAATTGTGGATTTGTCATGTAGCCTATACTGTGCACTTAAAAATAGTATGAACATAAAAGAGGTAAATAACATCTTAGTGTACTTGAAAATAATTTTGATTTCACAGGACCCACCTGTGAGTCCTTGGATAATACATTAAGAACCACTGGTCTTGAGTACAGCATTGTTCAAATTATGATATAACAGTTCCTAGTGGCCAAGGATAGCATCTAAATATTGTAATTATCAGAAAAAAAATCACTTAAAAAATTTTTAAAAACATTTTTAATTTTGATAAAAAGCATATAAATGTTACCATCTTAACCATTTTTAAGTGTAGAGTTTAGTTGCATTAACTATATTTAAGATGTTGTGTGACAAATCATGAAAACTTTTTTTTATCTTACAAAACTGCAACTCTATATCCATTGAACAATACCTCTCATATCCCCTTCTCTTAGCCCTGGCAACCACCATTCTATTTCTCATGAGTCTGACCACTTTTGAAACCTCATATTAAGTGTAATCATTAAATATTTGTCTTCTGGTGTCTGGCTTATTTCACTTAACATGATGTCCTTTAGGTTCATCCATGCTGTTGCATATGTCAGAATTTCCTTTTCTTTCTAAGCTAAATGATGTTCCGTAATATATATGTACACATTTTGCCTGTCCACTCATCCCTCAGTAAACATTTGGGTTGCTTCTACCTCTTGGCTATTGTGAATAATGCTACAATGAACATTGGTGAGCAAACATAGCTTCAGGATTCTGATTTCAAGTATTTAGATATATTCCAGAAATGGGATTCCTGGATCATATGGCAATCCTATTTTTTATTTTTTGAGGAAATGCCATACTATTTTCTATAGTAGTTAAACTATTTTACATTCCCTACTAGAATATGTAAGAGTTCAAATTTCTCTACATCTTCCCAATAGATTTTCTTTCTTTCTTTTTTTTTTTTTTTTGAGATGGAGTCTTGCTCTGTTACTCAGGCTGGAGTGCAATAATGATGTAATCTTGGCTCACTGCAACCTCCAGCTCCTGGGTTCAAGCGATTCTCCTGCCTCAGCCCCCCAGGTAGCTGGGATTACAGGCACCCATCATCACACCCAGCTAATTTCTGTATTTTTAATAGAGACAGGGTTTTGCCATGTTGGTCAGGCTGGTCACGAACTCCTTACCTAAAGTGATCTGCCTGCCTCAGCCTTCCAAAGTCCTGGGATTACAGGTGTGAGCCATTGCACCCAGCCAGATATATCATGTTTTTTGATAGTGATTATTCTAACGAATGTAAGATGTTATTGTGATTTAAATTTACATTTATTCTAATGATTATTGATGCATCTTTTTATATGCTTGCTGGTCATTTCTATATCTTCTGGGCTCATTTTTTAATCAGGTTACTTTTTTGTTGTTAAGTTCCAGTTTTTTAATATGTTCTAGAGATTAATCCCTTTTTAGATATGTGATTTACAAATATTTTCCCCCAAACTGTAGGTTGCCTTTTCACTCTGTTGATTGTTTCCTCGATGCACAGGTGTTTTACAGTTTCATGTAGTCCCGTTTGTCTATTTTTACTTTTGTTGCTTGTGCTTTTGATATCATATCCAAGAAATCATTATAAAATCTGAAGTCATGATGGTTTTTCCTTATATTTTCTTGTAAGAGTTTTGTCATTTTGGGTTTTATGTTAAGATCTTCAACACATTTGTAGTTAAGTATTGAATTTGGTGTAAAGTAAGGGTAAGCTTCATTCTTTTATCTGTGGATACTCAGTTTTCCAGCACCATTTCTTGGAGAGACAGTCTTTTTCATACCGTCATATACCCTTGTCAAAGATCAGTTGAACATTTATGCAAGCATTTATTTTTGTGCTTCCTATTATGTTTAATTGGTTTATATGAGATGAGAGAGTTCTCTTGAACTTTTCCCTGTACCTGCAACAGAGGTGTGGCTCATTTACTTGGCTCAAACCCCTTGTGGGAGGGAGACCATGCAGGTGAGTGGGTGCAGGAGCTGGGATGAGTGCCTTTGGGTTCTTGCTGGCCTTGGCAACATCTAGCAGTTCCCAGTGAGCTCTGGAGCCTCAGAGAGCATGTGTTACAAGAAATGCTTTTAACAGATAGCTTAAGTATTAAACAGCTCAGTGAAGAGTCAGTGTGAGCCTTAAAGGTTTCCTGCTTCCAGTGCATCTTGAATTCTTGTCTGGTATCCAGGAGGAACCAGGTCACATGAATGCATTGATGGGTGATATATGTGGAGGATTTTGAGTGATGGAAGTGGTTCTGATCAGGATGAGGAGCTAAAAGTGGAGATGGAGTGGAAGATAATCTTTCCCTGGAGTTCAGCCATCCCCAGCCGAACTCCTCTTGATGTTCATATGCTTCTTTTCTCTCTCTCTGCTACACTGCTCTGTTCCTCTGCTAGTGGAGCTTGGGCTTCTAATGGGTGCAGGGTGGAAGGTGTGGTGGGTCAGGGTGATTTTGGAAAAGGCAACAGTTGACTGGGAAAACAGGAATGCATGTTCTCACTTAGGGTCACAAGTCCAGGTTTGAGGGTGGAACCCTTGCCAGGGACCCTGCCCTCTTCTACCTGGTATTTTCCTTTCTCCTGTCCATATTATACATGTCTCTCTTTAGGCCAGTACCACATTGTTTTGATTACTTTACCTTTGTAACCTGTTTTAAAATCACATAGTGTGACACCTCCAACTTTTTCATTTTCAAGATTGTTTTGGCTTTTTAGGTTCCCTTGAGATTCTATGTAAATTTTAAAATAATTTTTTCCTATTTCTCCAAAAATGCAATAGAGATTTTAATAGAGATTGCATTGAATCTGTAAATCACAATTACTGATATATTCTAAGAAACATTGGATGACTTTCCATATATTTCTGTCATCTTTATTTTATTTAAACAATGTTTATCATTTGAAATGTACAAGTCTTTTGCCTCATTGGTCAATTTTAGTCCTAAGTATTTTATTTTTGATGCTACTCTAAATAAATAATTTTCTTAATTTCCTTTTCATATTGTTTGTTGTTAGTATAGAAAAAACAAATTATTTTTATATACTGATTTTATATCCTGCAATTTTTCTGATATTTTTTTTTACTCATAACAGTTGTATATGTGTGTGTGTGTGTAATCCTTGAGGTTTTCTATATATAAAATCATGTCATTTGTAAACAAGGATAAGCTTCCTTTTATTTTTTCCAATGTGGGTGTCTTTGCTTTTTCTTATCTAATTTCATTGCCTAGGTCTTCCAGTACTATGTTGAACAGAAGTTGTGAAAGTTTTGAACGGTTTACTTTCCTGATCTCAGAGGAAAAGCTTTCAATTTTTTATCATTGGATATGATGTTGTCTGTGATCTTTTCATATATAATTTTTATTATGTTGAGGTACATTCTTTTTATACCTAGTTTGTTGAGTGTGGTCATTATGAAAAGGTGATGAATTTTGTCAAATGCTTTCTCTTCATCAATTGAGATAATCATGAACATTTTGTATGTCATGCTATTGATATAGCCTATTACACTGATTGATTTTTATACTTTGAATTATTATTTCATTCCAGGAATGACTCCCATTTGGTCAAGGTAGAATATCCTTTTAATGTACTGTAAAAGCTAGTTGAGGAATTTTGCTTACACATTTATTAGGGATATTGATTTGCAATTTTCTAATGGTGTCTTTGTTGGACTTTGATATAAATGTAATGCTTACTTCAAAAACCAGTTTGGAAATGTTTCGACTTCTTCAACTTTTTGGAAGAGACTGAGGAAGATAAGTGTTAATACTTTTTAAAATGTTGGGTAGATTTCACCACTGAAGCCATCTGGTCCTGGGATTTTCTTTGTTGGGATGTTTTTTATTATTGATTTAATCTCTTTATTAGTTGCAGATCTATTGAATTTTTTATTCATAATTCAGTTAATAAGTTGAATATTTAGGAAATTATCTATTGTTCTAGATGTTCCAGTTTGTACATAAATTTTCATAATAGTCTCCTGTTCCTTTTGATTTCTGTAGCATTAGTTATAGTATCTTCTCTTTCATTCATAACTTTGTCTTCTCTCTTATTTTCTTAGTTGATCTACTAAGAGTTTGTCACTTTTTAAAATATTTTCCAAAAAACAACTCTTGGTTTTGTTTTCTTCCATTATTTTTCTATTATTTATTTATTTCCACTCTTATCTATATTATACCCTTCCATCTGCTAACTGTAGGTTTAGTTCCTTCTTTTTTTCTGTTCCTTGAGATGTAATGGTAGGTTGTTTATTTGAGATCTTTCTTCTTTTTTAATATAAATGCTTACCACTATAAATTTCTCTCTTAGTTCAGCTTTCTCTGTATCCTCTAAGTTTTGGTATGATGTGTTTTCATTTTCATTTTTCTCAAGATATTTTTAAGTTTTTATTTTTCATTCTTCTTTGTGGCATTTATCATTTAAGAATATGTTGTTTAATTTCTATATGTTTGTGGATTTTTCAGTTTTTCTCTGTTATTGATTCCTAGTTTTACTCCACTGTAGTCAGAACATATTTTGTGTGATTTCCATTTTCTTCAATTTATTAAGACTTATTTTGTCGTCTAACATGTGGTTTATCCTGGAGGATGTTTCACATGCACTTGAGAAGAATGCGTATTGCTTTTGATGTATGGAGTGCTCTGCATATTTCTTTTAAGTTCAGTTAGTCTATAATGTTCAAGTCCTCTGTTTCCTTATTGATCTTTTATCTGGTTGTTCTATCCCTTATGGAAAGTAAGGTTTTGAAGTCTCTTGCAGTTGTTGTGTTTGTGGTTTATTTCTTCCTTCCATTCTGTCAAGGTTTGCTTTGTATATTTGGTAGCTGCATGTATACCAATACACCTACGGTGTTAGGTGTATATATATTTATAACTGTTATATTTTTCTGGTTTGTTAACCCTTTTATCATTTTTAAATGCTTTGTCTCTTATTACAGTTTTTGACTTGATGACATATTTTCTGATATAATTAATGGCTACTCCTGCTCTCTTTCAGTTATCATTTGCATGGCGTATCTTTATTCATCAGTTTGCTTTCAGCATATTAGTGTCCTAGTATCTAAAGTAAGTCTTTTATAGACTTCATATAGTTGAATCTTGTTTCTTGTTTGTTTTGGGTTTTTCAGCTATTCAGCCAATCTATGTATTTCATTTGGATAATTTAATCTGTTCACATTTAAAGTAACAACTGATGGACAAGAATTACTACTGCTGTCCTCTTAATCTTTTAATAATTAATATTTGATATCTAAGATTATGCAAATTAATCAAGGATGAACATTTTATAATAAAGCAAAAACTTCAAAAAAAGCTTAAAATTACCCATTTCTTCATTCTGCCTTTCCACCTAGCTGGTGGACTAATATAAATTTGCATATATTATAGTTGTCAGGCTGACTCAGCTAAGGCATATTAATAATATTAATGATTAAAACATTTAAGAGTTAAAATTACTTGTCATTCTGCTTTAACCCTTGACAAAAGTGGTAAGACAAATTTAAGATGCAAATAAATCTCCCATTCTTCTACTACCCCAGTTAAGTTCACCAAGTATTCATGTTTTTACCAGTTCTGTGTAATACCTGCAGAGTCAACCTGATAGCCATCCTCCTAAAATTGTTGGGTTGGCTTTTGTTGTTTGATTTTTCCTTTTTCTATGCAGACACTACATTATTAATCTCCACCAATCCCTTTTATCTTACTGCTTCTTAGTTCATCTATGTGAAATACCACAGGGCCACCATCTGTGTCAAATGTCAATAGCTATATTGCAAAATGATAGCACAAGACATACTTCAGTGATTGAAATGATATCAAATCAGTGAGAACTTTGTTTAACTAAATGTCCATCATTCTGGTGAATATCTTGCAAGCTCAAACTCTCCTAGCTTATTGTTGAATATCATCTAAGTCTTTATATCTTAGTAATTTTGTCAGGCAGCATAATGAATCATGCACTATTACATTTCTATGCACCACTAATGGGTGTGCCTGTTTTTGGAATTTCTTCACTTTAAAAAGACAAAGGGATAATTTCTATGGCAATTTATACTTCATGCTTATTGATTGTAAAACATAGCTAGATACATGCTGTGGTAATTGGTAAATCTCTGAACTGCTTTGTGATAAAGTAAAACAAAATAAACCTGTCTTTTTTTAAAAAATTGCTCCTCAAAATGTATATGTGTTTACTTTAATAATGCAATAACCCACGTATTCTGTTCAGGTAAAGTCTTTACACTTTTGGTGGTCTCCTTCTGAGAAAAGATTAAGCCCTTTCATAAACTATCTGAGTCATAAATACTGAGACAGATTCTGTTAGGAGGTAATTTGCAAGAAGTTATTCTATCTGAAAGAGTACCTCACAAACCTCTGTGAAATTTTGGGCTATAAAATGTAGTTATTTCCACTCCTTAGTTTACAAAGTTTTTTTGGTATATGTACATATATATACTGCTAGAAAGAAAAAAAGAGAACATTTAAAATTACCTTATTTTATTGAATACTGGCTAAAAGGCCAATATACACAAACACAATGTGAAGTATAGATACTGGCATATATAACCAAAAACATAGACTTTGGAGTAAGAAAAAGCATTTCTTTTTTACTATCCATCTTAAATATTAATTACTCATACTTCTTTGCTACATGGTTTCTTTTTGATAAAATAATTTTATATTTGAAAATCTTAATTAAAAAGATGTTAAAATATTTTTAATTAGTGTATAAATTAAAATGTAATATTTTACATTTTGAATATAAAAGATTGTAACTTAACCTAAGTATCCACACAAAGAAATATTTTTGTCCATCTATTACAGCATTACTCAAAAATGATAAAAATCTTTCAACTAAATTCTGAAGATCATGCTTGGGATAGTTTGCCTTAATAAAAAAAAGTCTATGTGGTACATGTTAAACTCACTTGACCATCCTTGGGTGGCATTTAAAAATATAGTCATTCTGCAAAATGAAGAAAATAAGCATGAATTTCCAAGTTCAGAGGGTATAACTGAATAGTCTAACAATATATAAGTTGTGTGGCACTTGAAATGTATCCATTTATATGACCAATGATAGAACTGCACGTATATGTTTGGAAAATAGGAGATAGATTGGAATGAATTACTATTTATGGCCACTTATTACTTTAAGTATGTTTATTAACATGAGCTATATTATATATGTCACACGTACATAATGTTGAGTAAGAAAAGCAAGAATGCAAGATTAATATGTAGGATGACAACATTTTAGTTAAATGATCTTTGTTAGGATTGGACTGACTATATCTCAGTCACAGATAGAGCTGAAATCGTGGAGTCCTCATACATATAAAGTTTGATATAGGTGACTGAGTCCTTCATCTTAGAGCTACACTCATTGGTACACACAGTGTTCGAGGGCATAGTGGTTGAGAAGGGAGAAGCAAAAACCTGTACCAAAATATGTTACGTGGTCTTTGTGATGCAGTCCTTCATCCAGAAGCAGATGCATGTTCCACACACTCATGCAAGTGGTTCTATAGCATGCAGGGGGTGTTACTGTAGTACATGGAGCACTGGGTAAGCACTAACTCTCTCTGCCACATACACATTCTTTTAAAAATAATAAAATATTTTTTATCTAATATATTAAGGAGACACATCAAAATATCAATGTCAGCTTTCTGTTTGTTTGGTTAATTTTAATTTTGTTCTTTATATTTTTCTGTCCTTTCCCAAATACTCCATACTATGTAATACTTGCATAAAATAAATTATAAAGTATTTAAACTACTCAGTACTGACATCATGCAAATTACTTTAGCTTTTTATCTGTGTTAGAAATTGTTAATTTACTTATTTTTTTAAATCTCTTTGGGCCTCAGTTAAAAACAACTGTATTCTTTTAGCATTCATTTTGTTACTGGGTAAAAGTTTGTAGACAAATATATTTTAAGATTGATCAGCTTACATGCAGTTAAATGCATTTTGTCAACTATGTAGCATAATATTTTTAAGTTTATGTTAAAATCATAAAAGCAAACCATTAAAGCAGGAATCAAAAGATATTAAACTATGTAGTAGGGCAGGAGATATAAGAGAAAATGAGAGAGTGAGACTCAGCTATAATTTTAAGGGGAAATCACTAACACAAAATGTCAAAATATATATATCTGATATAAGCAGCTGTTAACGACCATAGGGTATTAATATTGCTAATCCATTTTAGTTTTTGAATACATTGCTGTAGCATCTACCTATTAAATTATATCAATCTATTTAGCTCTCTCTCAAGAAGTCTACCTGGGGCTTGCATTGAGAACTCAGAGAACTCTTCAATCAATAAAGGTCAGTTCTGCTGCCAGATATCAGGTGAAGAGGTAACTGGAGGGTAAGTTGCACTGTCATTGCTTCTGTCAAAGCTTCATTGGGGCACTGCTGAAAACTCTCCCTGCAAGGTCAGTTTTCACATTTGAGCATGTTTCACACATTTCAGCTCCTAAAGTTGCAGCTTTTTAATCAAAACTGAGCTACTCAGCTGTTGTTTCTAAGGTCCACATAATAGGACAAGATAGATCCATAAAAGGCACAAATTTTCATCTTTCTCTATGTCTACTTCCCTTTGCTTTGTAACAACAGCCTATCTCATCAAGAAATGAGTTTATTTTTCTCCCACTTTAATCTTCCTTGGTCTTGTCTCTTGCTTGATTAATAGAATATGGTAGATGTAATTCTGGTACCGGTTTCAAACTTTGGCCTCAGAAAGCCTTTCATTCTTCTTTTCAGTATCTTAGAACTCTGAGATTGCCATTGAAACACACCCCACTAGCCCGCAGTATGAAAAGAGACATGTCACCCTCATCACCATACCTCACAGTGATTGAGGACTTTAAGATGAGGCAGTTTCCCGCCAACCCATCAGAGAAACGTGAGCAAGCCCAAGCCATGATCAGCCAAGCCTGGCCCAGATCAACAGAACCACTCAACTAAAGCATAGATTTATGAGCAATAACAAATGATTGCTACTTTAAGCCATTATGTTTTTGGATGAGTTGTTATGCAGAAAGTAAATCAACTCATAAATGCTGGAAACCTTTAGAAGACTTCTAGGGAGTACAGGAAACCAGTCTAGACTAACACTGCCTTTTCTCCCAGCGAGTGTTCTTTAGCTGCCCTTGGTTCTCTTTTGCCAGTGTCTGTCCAGCAGACCCCAGCTGCGTGACATATTGTTGGATGGATAATGTACTCAAACACCAATGTTCAGTAAAAGAGTGGTCTAGGAGGTCAGACCGATGACTGAAATAGTTTAGCAGTGGCACCCCAATCTTCCAGCTAAGCTTGCATTTATTTAGTAAAGATCAAATGACAAAGGTTTAGAATAAACACCATTTGAAGGTAATTAACCATGCCAACCCCCAGAGTAGAAAGCAATCATGCACTTGTGGATGGTTAAAAGTTAGTCTTAGGGTCACATGAGTAAACAAGCTATTTAGATAAACTTCCTTATATTCCTTTGTTATTTACTCTTGTTATTAGCTCAAAATAAACAGAATTAGGCTGCCTTAAGCCAGACCTTTTAGTGAAACTATGCAAACCCCCTGGCCTTCCAAGAAGGTATGTTTCTATAACTTTCTAAAAGTTGTAATTTCTCTTACAACTTTTCCTACCACCCTGACTGAATCCCCACACTCTTTCCTGCCAATGGACAGTAATTTATCAAGTAATTTTTGTTAATATTGAACTAAAAAAATGAAGAATTTAAGTCTAGAACTGATTGCTTCCAACAAGCTCTTTTCTTCCTGTGCAAATTTACTGATATCCTCAATAGTGACCAGCATTGCATGCCAACAAGTACTGATTAAGAAAGCATTTAAAAAATGTTAAAAGCTACCATAATTTTCTTCAAGGGAAACAGAATTCACAAAAGTTCTATTCAATCAAATATGCTACAAAGTACCTTTCTACATTTACTTTGACATGAACATATTCTTTAGCAAACTGCTAAGCCTAAATTGGTCTACTATAAGTAAGAGAGAATGGATCCTGATAGATTGCAGGGAGTACAACTGGTTTATTCCTGGGTTTATTTTGCCTTAGTTTAACTTGGCCCTGTCGCTTAACCTCACTGCGGCTTATGCAGCTTATCTATACAATGACAGAGAAAATATGATCTGCTTCACCCATAGCTCAGGTGTTTAAGTAACTCCTAGAACCAGGGTACTATACTGTGCCTGTAACCTCTCTGCCTGCAAGCTGTTCCCACTGGATTAGAACTCACAAAGATTATGTGTATTTTCCATGTCCAATACAAGCTCACTGTGGACATAGGTCCTCTCTATTCCTCTTTCCCTTACTCCTGTACTTTATCATTTTGTGTAGAGAACTGAATTAAATGCCTGCCCACCATACACATATGGCACCTCCCATACAGGATAACTAAATGCTTGTTATGATCATGATAATAAGGAAGACAGTAAGGAAAGATACTTGTAGGAATTCGGGAATCACATAAGTAAAATCTCGTATAACAAAGGACCAAATGACTTAACTGAGATATATGATGCAAAAATCTTAAAACTTTGAAGTTAAATGTGTGAAACAGATCAGTGATTTGCTGTGATTTCTCAGAGAGAAGGTACTTATCTCTGCTGAAAGCCTGGTAATTTGGAGGCATTCATAGATAAAGGTGGTGTAGTGGTTAAAAACATCAGACACAGAATAGCCTGCCCAGCTTTTTATTCTGGCATTATCACTTTCTAACAATAAGGCGCAGATGAGGAACTGCTTGTAGTGCTTTAGAGTGAAGCCTCTGGGGCAAGTTGTTCTGTCACTTAGCAGGTGTGTTATTTCAAGGAAGTTATGATTTTCTGGGTCACATTTATAAAATGGAAGTACTAGTAGTACCTACCTCACAGTGTTATGGTGAGAATGAACTGAATTCATAAATGTAAAGTATTCAATTTATATATGTCAAATCTGAGACTCATTTTGCATTTGTAAAATGAGACAACTAGTTACACACTCCAAATTTGGAGATAGTAGTAGCATGTTTATATGATATGAATAGCATTTGCTATATAATTTAGGGAGTATGCATGTTGCCATCATGATCAACATTGCAATCATGGTTAATATCTTTAAAGACTAGATCTCTCCCTTTTATTGCCATGTAAAAAATGAACTTCATTTTTATTTAAATTAAATTATTTTCTTTTTTTGAGTTCAAAAAATGTTTCAGGTTAATGCTAAGAAACATTTTTATAAGTATATACACCAGTACTTTTGAGTACCTAACATGTGTCAGGCATGTCAAGAGCTTCATTATTGCAGTGTTATTCAAAAGTAATGTTGCTGCAAAGTAATGTAGTCTCTAGTGCAATCTTCATTAATGTTTTACACAATAAAATCAGCTGAAGTTTTTAAACCAAGTAAAAGATAGATCCAATACTCAAATTCATGGCTGATTGACTCTTTCATCATTATCTGACCATATTTTATATTTATGCATCTATGAGGTAGTATCTACATGAAGGAAAAATACATGCAAAATGCAAGATATGTAATAAAGGCTTTAATAATTTAACTTGTTGATAATTTTAGAATATATAAAAATAATAATGAAAATGATTACTTTGAAATTTGCTTTTCCTAAGAAAGAAAATATAGGTTTATAGAAATATAAATAGAAAACTGTTTATAGAAAAGACAGTTACCCACAGAAAGAATAATGCTATCTTAATATTTACAAAATCAAAGAAAAAATATTGGGCTATAATACCATAAGAACCAAAGACTTTAGGAGAGAGTTTTTAAATATTTCAAGAAAAGAAAACCATACTCTTATGGCAGAGATAAGAAGGACTATGACTCAAGCATCAAGCAAATTCCACAAAAAAACCCACCATAAACAAAAACCAAATATGACTGTTTATTTTTACTTTAAAATATTTATTTATTTATTTAGAGTGGAGTCTTGCTTTGTCACTAGGATGGAGTGCAGTGGCATGATCTTGGCTCACTGCAACCCCTACCTCCCAGGTTCAAGCAATTCTCCTGCCTCAGCCTCCTGAATAGCTGGGATTACATTCATGGGTCACCATGCCTGGCTAATTTTGTATTTTTAGTAGAGATGGAGTTTCTCCATGTTGACTAGGCTGGTATCGAACTCCTGACCTCAGGTGATCCATCTGCCTTGACCTCCCAAAGTGCTGGAATTACAGGCATGAGCCACTGTGCCCACCTCTGACTGTTTAATTCTGAATAATTTTAAAGAAAAAGCAAAATAGAAAATGGAATATATCCAAAGAAATAATGAACTATTAGCTCCATGAAGTACTTAGATTGTTTTTTTTAAAAAAGCAACAAAATATAAATGTAAATTGAAGTGAGCACTGAATAACAGAGACAATGCTTACAAACAAGTGGCATGAAAATATACTGAAAATTTCAGACTCACAGTGGCTCACATCTGTAATCACAGCATTTTAGGAGGACTAGATGGGCAGATAGCTGGAGCCCAGGAATTCAAGACCACCCAGGCAACATGGCAAGACCCTGTCTCTACCAAAAATAAATAAAATTTAAAAAAAGAACTACCAGTATAGTGGTGCATGCCTGTAGTTCCAGCTACTCAGGAGGCTACGATTTGAGGATTAGGCCACTCTACTACAGCCCGGGTGACAGTGTGAGACCTGTCTAAAACAGAAAAGGAAATTTCAGTGATATGAAAACCTTAAATTGTTACAGGATTGTGTTTTTAGAAGCCAGAGATACTTTCTAAAGGATTTTTTTGCTTGTTGTTTTTCTCTTTAAGAATATTCAAGCTAGAAAAGGAAGAAAATAAAAGCCTTTCATGAGTATGCTCTGCAGACTCTGGCAAGTCCTTTCAAATATTTAAATTTGAGAAATCATTGCCCAACCCTATACAAATATAAAATAACATTCTTAAGGCTCATCCTTCTTATGGGTCATAAATGTTCTTGTATATGCTAAGAAATGACAGAGATGAGACTTCCTATGTGGTATGTTTGCAACTTACTAATTGTGTGATAACAAAGGAGTTATTTAACCTTTTTGTCCCTTAGTTTTTTTTACCTGTTAAATGAAGATAAAAATAGTTCTTAGCTCATAGTGTCACTGTGAAATTTAAATGAGTTAATATATTTAACATATAAGGACCAAATGATAACATGTTGTGCTTTCTATTTCTATTGCTCTACTGCTTGGTGTGCCAATAATATTAATAACCGGGTATGCGGAGGAAAGCTTGATTTGTAGTGTTTGCTAATGTCTATAGTGTAAATATTCCCAACATGGTTGATGTCATTTATCATGAAGTAACTGAATGAGAGCTCCAAGAACATATACAAAAGCATACAACCATATAATATTTCCATCATAAAATACAAATACCAATAATCTCAAGAGCATAGATGATGTATAATAATTAGGAAGTGATGGATTTTGAGTATTTATTACTTAATTTTTAGAAAGAAAGGAATCAAGAGATTACTTGTGTAATGAATTACAAAAATATGTATTCAATCTGTGCAGTGCATGCCTGGAATCTTAGATTCTAGAAGAGTAGAACTATACAACTGACATTATATACTATATTTGACATACATTTGACTCTCCATAGAGTAGAGTGAATGAATACATGTACAAGCTGTATCTATAATATAGTATTCTATATCTTTATATAGGTAAATTTTGCTTTGCTATACTTTGTAATTTTCCTACAATAAAAATAAATCTCTGTTATTAAGAATTAATGAGCAAAAAGTGAAGATATATAACATTCAACTCAAAGTAGTTTATACAAAAACATAATTAATTAGCTAATATTATCAGGAAGTTAAGACATGATTGTGGCTTTAGTTACAGCTGGATTCAGAAATTAATACAATTTGTCACCATTCTCATCTTCCCTTCAACTGCCTATGAGCTGTGAGTTGGTTTTATGATATCCTAATCTCAACAGTTTTCTATGATTCTTCATAGGATAATCACATTCTCCCAGTATTGTGACTCAAATGTGTCTTTTATATTTAGTTTAGTGTATAAGTCTTGCAGAGGATACTGATTGACCCAGTGCAGATAACATTCCAATTCATGAACAAATCACAGCTGCTTTGGAAATAGAGGATTCAAATTGACCAGTACAGATCACATTTTCTTTAGTGAAGGAAGAGTGGTGTACTGAAATTGCCAGTTCCACAAAAGAGAATAAATGATTTCTTAAGAAAATGTACCTTGGGCAGTAAATAACATAGGCTACTGTAATTGTGAAGTGAAGGTGAAAGGTAAATTGGTAGCTAGAGAGGAATTTAAGACTGGAGGAAAGCACATGAAATAAAATGTTATGTATGAGATTTGTGAATTACCCAAAGCTAAGATGAACTATAAATATAGTTGATGGAAAGATTGAATTCAAAATGATCTCAATAGGCAGAAACAAGAAGAATAAAACAAGATGTGATTTCACAGGAGCAAATACAAATTCCTACACTTTGGTTCAGACAGTTGGCTTTATATAAATAAAAAAATAGAAAACAGAATTTATAGCTTTGCTACTGAAATAAGAAAAACATGAAGTTTTATTTAACTTCAAGTTCAACAGGAGCTGACAGCATGACACTGCTGCTAAAAAAGGTAATCCAATCTTTGGTTGTTGTACAGTTCAGAACAAAGGAGATTATAGTCTCCTTGTGCTCTCTGTTGATCATATTAAATCCAGATCATTGCTTCCAGTTTGGGGTTCCATATTTTAAGAGTGACACTAATAAACTCAAGGGAATCCTGAATCAGATGAAGAGGGTAGAATAATATGTCTCAAAAATGACAGAATAAACTGAGTATAATTTTTATCATAAAAGGGATGGTATCAGGGGTATTTAATAGCCTCCTTCAACTATTTTTAGATGTATCTATAGAAAAGGAAGAACATTAATTCTGGTGTCCAGAAGAACAGAAATATGTGAATTGTTACAAGTCAGAATAAAAGGAATCTGGCTTATTAGGAGGTTGACTTTATTTTTCAATGTAGGTCTATCAGAGACTGACATTAAATCAGTCTCTGATAGATTTCATTTTTAATTATTAGAGGACACAATCTCAAACATAGGGACTTTGTGGTCACTCTGTATTCACAAATCACTGTTTTAAAATTGCTTTTACATTTATTTCTAATTTTTTCTAAATGTTAATTCCAAGGTACATGTCCAAGATGTGTGCCATGATGGTTTGCAATACCTATCAACCCATCACCTTGGTATTAAGTGCAGCATGCATTAGCTATTAATCCTTTTGCTTTCCTTCCCCCAACCCCCTGCCTATACAACCCAGTGTGTTGTTCCCCTACCCATATCTATGTGTTCACATTGTTCAGCTCCTCACTTACAAGTGAAAACATGTAGTGTTTGGTTTTCTGTTCATGCAGCAGTTTGCTGAGGATAATGGCTTCCATCTCCATCTATGAGGAGGATGACATCTTTAACTGTGAAATTGCTGCATTTCATAATTGTGTCTTTTATTAAATATGTTAATTTAAATAATAAATTAGTATGGTTGGATGAGAAAGGAAAAAAATAAAGGTATGAATGAGTATAAAGTTCTAAGCAGTGGTCCCTATTGAAACCCTGTTTAAAATATTTACATTAAGATATTTATAATAAATTTATCAATTATATACTAAATTTTATTTGCCTTCTTCAATTTTACTTCATGCTGCCTTCATATCTACTTTTTCAATTTGATTTTTAACAAGTTTATTGAGGCATAATTGACATACAATAAACCACACATACAGTATATAATTTGATGTTTTGAAATATATATCTGTGAAACCATCATCACAATCAAGAAAGTGAATGTATCAATAACCCCTAAAAGTTTCCATATGTTCCTCTGGAACTCCTTCTGTCCAAAGCTTTCCCCATTTCCACTATTTGCATCCCTAGGCAAATGCTGATCTGTTTTCTACTAATATTAATTTATTTTTATTTTCTAGAACTTTATATGAATGTAATATTACAGCATGTTTTCTTTTATCTGGCTCCTTTAATCCAGCGTAATCACATTGTAGTTTCTCCATGTTGACACTTGTGTCAATAGTTCAATCATTTTATATCTGAGTGCTATTTAGATATTTCATAATTTGTTCATCCATTCATCTACTGATGAACATATGGGTTATTTTCAGTTAGAAGCTGTTAGAAGTTTTGGTATAGACATGTGCTCTCATGTTTTTGTGTAAATATCTAGGACTAAATTGGCTGAACTATATGATAGATAAATGTTTAACACTTTAAGAAATTGCCAACATTTTTTCCAATCTGTTTTACCATTTTACATTTCCACCAGAAGTCCATAAGTGTTCTAATATCTTCACATTCTGATCAGTCTATTCAATCTTAAGACATTCCAGTGGATATGTAATGGTATCACACTGTGGCTTTAATTTGCATTTCCCTAATTGTTAGTGATGTTAAACATTTTTCCGTGGGTTTATTGTCCATTCATTTGCCTTTTTTGAAGTAGCTGTCTAAATCTATGACTATTTTTAAAAATTAGTTTGATTTTCTATTATTTTACATCATGGAAACAAGTACATTTTCAGATTTACTATGTGCAAATATCTTTTCCCCATCTGTGGCCTGTCTTTACCTTCTCTTAGTATTGTTTTTCAAAAAGCAGAGTTTTTCATTTAAATAACATAAATTTATAATGTTTTATAGATTTTGCTAAGAAATATTTATCTAACTAAATATTCATAAAGATGTTCTCATATTTTATTTTGAAAACTTTATAGTTTCAGATTTTACATTTAGGACTGTTATTTATTTTTGGTAATTTTTTACATATGGTACACAGTATGTGTCTGAAATTCATGTTATTTTACATAGGGATAAGCAATTGTTCTAATGCCATTTATTGAAAGGACTATTCCTTCCCTACTTAAATGACTTTAATCTTCACTTTGTAGGAAATCAATTGTCCTTGTATTCTATTATATTAATCTATTTGTCTATCTTTATGTCAGTACCACGGTCATTATATGTACCTTTCTTTCTTTTTCATTTTTAAAGACAGGGTCTTACTCTGTTGCCCAGGCTGGAGTGCAGTGGCAAGATTATAGCTCATATAAATAACTTTATAGTAAGTTTTCAAACCATGTATCATTAGTCTTCCAATATTGGTTTTCTTGTTCAAAGTAGTTCTGATTATTCTAAGTTCTTTGCATTTTTATATAAATTTTAGAATCAGCTTGTCAATTTTTACTAAATATCCTACTGGGATGTTGAGTGAAATTGCAGTTGAGTGAGATCAATTTAGGAAAAATTGTTATCTTCGCAATACTGAAACTTTGACCTAGGAAAACTTTACAGCTCTCCATGTTTTACATCATTATTTTTTTTTTATCAGTGTATTGGAGTTTTAAATTTTAGAGTCTTACACATATTTTATCATATTTATCCCTAATTATTTTGTATTTTTGGCATCATAAATAGTACTTTTTGTTCATTTCAATTCTAAATTTTATTACTAGGATGAAGAAATACAAGTCATGACTATATACTGAATTTATATCCTGTATTCTTTTTGGTAGATTTCATCAGATTTCCTGTTACACAGACATATTATCTAAGAACAAAGTCAAGACAGTAACCCATGAAAAAATCATGGCTTTAATGGATAACAACTCTCGTCTTCACTCAGTGTATAAAAGCTCTTGTTTCAAAACAATATTAAAATATTTTTCTCTGTGAAGTTAATTCTGTAATTCTAAAAATATAAAAAGAATTAAATACACATAAAACAAAATGAAAATATATGCATTTAGCTTAATTCTTTTTATAGTATTGTGGCTTTTGTTTTGATGCTATTTAATAATTTGACGTCAACTTTTTCTAGATAAGACTTAGTTTATTAGACTTTTCTAAAGGTAGAGAACTAAGAGAAAATAGAAAATAAGCTTGTGAACAAAGTAGAAAATGAAGATTTAAAAACTAAATGGACAGAAAGCCATTGTTAAAATGTAGAAAAAATATATATATAAATTATATATAAAAACTAGTTATATATATCTAGTTATATGTATATACATATATAACTAGTTTATATATATAGCTAGTTATATATATCTAGTTATATGTAAATATATACATATATATGTAAAACTGTGTTTATAGAATGATCTGCAACAAAATATTCCCTTTTTATAGATGAGGAACCAAGTTTAGGGAACTTAAGTAATTTGCAAAAGATCATATTCAGTCTTAAGCAGTCTGTTTCCAAATCCAATGCTATTTGTCATTTGACTTATTTCAGACTAAATATCCTCACATAAGAAAATTGAGAGACTGAATTAGATAATCCTTGAACTCATGTCACTTTGTAGATCCTACCAAGAGAATATCAAAAGTTTAGTTTAAAATTACTTGTATGTGGCATTGGTACAATAAATAAAACTAAAGTACACTGTCCATCTGTCACTTGTATCTGCTCACTTCCTAGAATTTGTAACACCTAAATATTTTATCTGCCTCAGGTCCTACTTATTTGAGTAAAAATATTTTCTTTAAATATGACTATTATAGCTTGAAGAAAATTACAGCATTTATTTCTAATTCTAAAATATGATGCTAGTATATTCTTTCATAAAACCAGAAAATATACCTTCCTCTTTCACTAGCTTGACTCATATTTCTTTTATTAATTCAATATGGGGTTCATAGAACAATGCATTTTATGACTATTAATTCACAACCTGTCCTCACAGTTTACAAGTGGAACTCCTCTAACTGTGAAAAGAGTTTCATATTAAAATCTACAGGATATGGCCCATGGCTTTTGCATCAAGAATTCATCAGTGGAATTACAACTCAATAATTCATGGCTCTTTGTAACTTCCATGCTTGATAGTGTATATTTAACTTATGTTTACAATGCATGGAGATACAAATATTTCTAAATTGATTTTTGTTTTAATATTATAGGTTATTTCCTTTGATGTGATTTTTTAATCTCAATTTGATAAATTAAATCAAATCACTTATGAACAAATAAAATACCATTAAAAATTGAAGCAAATTGGAAAATGAAAATTAGGTAAAATGCAAGTGCAGTTTCCTTGGATATTTTTGTAGGGAAGCTTAGAATGAATTACATATGAATATTACTTGAGGTATCCAGTATGACCTATGGCATACCCCTCACATCCTGACACCATCTGATGAAGGGCACCTCAAACTCTTCTTAGTAGTAATTTTTTTTTAAAAAACATCTCATTTCTTAATGTTAAGAACTTAGTAACACATTTAAAATATTTCTTCAATCAGTTGTATATACTTCATGTGAATACTTTCTGAATACCTTCTGAGAGCTTTCATTTAACATCTTTATTGAATCAACCACTAATTATTAAGTAAAAGTTAGATGCCGAATACAATCCTAAGCAATAATCTACACAGACAAGGCTCCTTCTTCCATGGTGGGTATATTGTGAGGCTCTGGCTAACATAGGTAGGTAAGGCAGAGAAAGACTCTCTGGGGAGGTGAAATTAGGACTGAAAATTGAACGTGGAGAAGTCTGAATAAAAGAATTCCAGGTGGAAGGAGTGAGTGCAATAATACTGACACAGAAACCTTCTTAGCATGTTTAAGGAACAGGAAGAAAGCCAGTCTGACTGGAAGATGAAGAGAAAAGGGAGAGGTTAGGTGATAAATTGATATGCAAACAAAGTACATAGCATTTGGTGAGCCAAGGGAAATAGTCTGATTTTGATTCTAAATATGAGGAAGTTTTTAAGCAAGGGAGTGATTTGATTTAACTTATTTTTAAAGACTATTCTGTTTATTCTTTCAAAATAGAGTGTAGGTGGCAAATGTGGAGAAGTCTAAGTGTCAAGTAGCAACTTGATGATGGTGGATTGAGAGATGAAGAGAAAAATATATTTTTAAGATATATTTTGAAAATCAGGGCAATAGGATTTATAGATTAGCTGGATTTAGGAAAGGAAGAAGAGATTAATTAAGGACCCCTCTCAGATATTTTACCACATCTTTCAGTCAGTTCCATTCCACTATACAAGGAACCCAGAACAGGGCATACTTATAGGTTTGGGATATTAAATGAGATGCATAAAATGCCCGATATTCAACATGTTAAATTTGAGGTGACTATTTTTCAGCTAAATGCAATGTGTAGGAAGAGTTGAAAAAAGAGTCAGACTCTGTAAAATACTTGAAGAGATTTATTCTGAGCCCAATGTAAGGACCATGGCCTATGACAGAACCTCAGGATGTCCTGAGAACATGTACCCAAGGTAGTTGGTTTACAGTTAGATTTTTATACATTCTAGGGAGACAGTAGTTACAAGCAGACACCAGTCAATACATGTAAGAGGTGTACTTTGGTTCACTCCATAAAGATGAGACAACTTGAAGTGGGACTTCCATTTAATAGGCGAATTTGAAGCTTTTCTGATTGGCAATTGATTAAAAGAGTTAAGTAGTTATCTAAAGGCCTGGGATCAATAGGAGTGTCTGGGTTAAGATAAGGGATTCCTTCTGCAGATAAAGCCTCCAGGTAGTAGGCTTCAGAGGTCTTATGATACCTGATGATGTGTGAATCATTTAGTTAACTCTCTCCTGGATCAGGGAAAAGACCTAAAGGTAAAGGCATTCTTTAAAGAATGTGGATTTTTCCCCACAGGAGATAGCTTTTCAGGGCCATTTCAAACTATGTTAAATAAACATATTTTGAGGTAAAATAAAAATAAATCACTTTCCTTCAGGGCCTGCTATCTGTCATGTGATTCTACACTAAAGTCAAACTGGAATTTGCTATCTTATTGCTATAAGAATCTGTTTTGTCAGTCTTGAGATATCTGTTTCAATGTTAATGCTGGTCAATTGTGCCTGAATTCTAAGGGGGAAGGATACAATGAGTGCACCCCACCCTTCCCTTCTCATCATGGCCTGGACTAGTTTTTCAGGTTTACTTTGAAATATCCTTGCTCAAGAAGGAGGTACATCAGTCAGTTGACGGGCTCAGATTTTTATTTTTGTTTTACATAGACAACTGAATATTTAAGTCTTAACCTCAAGGGAAACGTAGATATGGAGGTAAATAATTATGAATCACGTAAATATAAATAATATTTAAGGCTATGATCACAAGGAAATTATATAGATAATAAATAAATTAAAAGTAAAACTATGGCTTAACCTAATGTTTAAAGGTCAGTTATAGCAGAAGGATTTCAGAAAGGGAATTGTTGCAGAAGTGCCTGTGGCATTTATCAGAAACATGTTGTTTTGTGGAATCTAAGACTGGAAGGTGTTTTGGGAAAAAGCAGTGGCCATCTGTGTTGATGAGAGATTGAATGATATGAAGGCAAGTAGTGACTGTTAAGTTTGGCAACATGAAGCCTGCTCCTAGGATTGAAAGCACATTTTCAAAATAGATTTGGTAGATATGGGTATAGGGCTGTGATGTTATTATAAGAAAACAATGTTCGTAGGCAGAGTGGCAAGACTAGGTTTGCTAGAGACAAATTTCTTCTAATTCATATGTATGTGCTTTGAGACAGGCAAAATGCATATTCTATTCTACATGGATGGCTTAGTTATTTGGCTTTTTGTTTTTTCATTTTAATCCAGTGATATTTCTGACTCAAAAATTGATTTGGGAGCCTAATTCTTAAGGAAAAATAAAGATTCTCAGTAGCATTTACCTACTGAGTGCTATCTTAGGCAAAGTTGTAAGTGTTTCTTTTCAGCTCTGTCATCTTGCACAATGACTGTCCTTGTAGTATTTATCTTTTACTTCTGTTTACAAAAACAGAAAAGAAACAAAAGGCAGAGCTATAATAGGAATTTAACATTTTTATCATCAGTAACACTGGTATACTTTTTGGTGGTTTTAGAGTAGATAGATAGATATGAGCAAAATAGGAGAGGGTCCCAAGAAATGGCAGGCACTCATTAAGCGACAGTCAGGTGATCATAAACTATCTCTCTGAAATGATAAGTGGCTATGACTAGTGGCAACAGGGAGAGAAGTTCTCCAGCAGATAGAAAATATCAGGAGCCAGCGAACAACAATTTCCTGATAAGTTTTCAAGTATGTGCATCAGGAGGCAAAATGGTGGAGTTTGACTGTTATGTGACCTTTGTCTGTGGGTGCTTGACCAGTAAGGGAAAATCACCCCCAAGTGAGCATGTGTACAACCTCAGCAAACACACTGTGCCTGGGGCCCTTCCCAAGTGCTGGCAGGTTACTGTGCATGCAGCAGTTGAGCAACAGCCTGCCCCAAGGTAGGGGAAAACACAACCTTGGAACCAAGCCAATGTAAAAAAAGCCCAAATCAAGGGCTGACCAGGACACTTGATTTCTCAAGTCACCCTCTTAGCTATCTTCCAAGTTACTTTGCTTCTTTCAATAAACTTTTCCCTCTGCTTTAAAACTTATCTTGGTCTCTCAGTTGAAATATTTTCTCTGAGAAGACAAGGGCCAGGATCACTGTGGACTCACCACCAGTAACTTTCTTTGGTGCCATCTAACTTGGATCCACCATCTAGTGGTAAGACACTGCTATACCTTGGTCTGTTTGGCTGGAAGCATTCAACGCCCATACATGATTCCTTCTTCTTTTTTCTCTACTACTGTATTAGCCCTTTTTCACGGTGCTGATAAAGAGATATCCAATACTGGGTAACTTACAAAAGAAAGAGGTTTATTGAAGTCACAGTTACACACGGCTGGGGAGGACTCATGATCATGGTGGAAGGTGAAAGGCATGTCTCACATGGTGGCAGATTGAGAGAAGAGAGCTTGTGCAGGGAGACTCCTGTTTTTAAAACCATCAGATCTCATGAGACTTATTTACTATCATGAAAACAGCTTGGGAAAGACCCAACTGATGATTCAATTACCTCGCAGCAGGTTCTGCCAGTGACACCTGGGAATTCAAGATGAGATTTGGGTGGGGTCACAGCCAAACCATATTCTTTCACCCCAGGCCCCTCCCCAATCTCATGTCCTCACATTTCAAAATCAATCATGCCTTCCCAACAGTCCTCCAATGTCTTAACTCATTTCAGCATTAACTCAAAAGTCAAAATCCAAAGTCTCATCTGAGGCAAGGCAAGTCCCTTCTGCTTATGAGCCTGTAAAATAAAAAGCAAGAGAGAGATCCAAGATGGCCGATTAGCAAAAGCTCAGGAATGTAGCTCCCAGTGAAAGCGCAGAGAATGAGTGGACGCCGCACTTTCCGACGAATTTTTGTTGCCCACAGACCGGGAGATTCCCGGCAGAGGAGACATATGGGTGGCCAGCGCGACTCTTTTGGCCAACGCGGCTGTTTTGCTGGCACCTCAGTGCGGCGCTTCCCGGTGCGGAGTATATGGGACGGATGAGCTCGGCTGGTCCCATCCCCACAAGGAAAACCGCAATTGGAAGCGCTGAGGACTGAGAGTTTCATAGCAAGCACAGCGAACCCGGGAAGGTCCGCTTCTGTGGGGAACGGGCATCCGCCAAAGGAAAACTAAGAAACAGAAAAAAATTTCATCACCGGGCAGAGAGAGATCCAAGATGGCCGCGTAGCAGCAGCTCAGGATTGTAGCTCCCAGTGAAAGCGCAGAGAGCGAGTGGATGCTGCAATTGCAGACGAATTTTTGATGCCCATAGACTAGGAGATTCCCGGCGAAGGAGCCCCCCGGGTTGCCAGCACTACTCTTTTGGCCGGCGCGGCACTTCTCAGTGCAGAGAGTGCGGGACTGGGTGCCCAAAGGCTCTGCTGGTCCCATCCCCACAAGGAGAGCAGCAATTGGAAGCGCTGAGGAGAGAGCGAGCACAGCTGAACCCGGGAAGGCACAGCTCTGTGGGGAAGGAGCGCCCCCCCGAAGGAAAACTAAGAAACAGAAAAAACTTAATAACTAACAAGCCGGACGTCCACTCAGAGACCCAATCTGGAAATTACAAAGACAACAGGTGGATAAATCCACAAAAATGGGAAGAAACCAGTGCAAAAAGGCTGAGAACACCCGAAATCAGAATGCCTCTCCTCCTACAGGGGATCGCAGTTCCTCATCAGCAAGAGAACAAGGCTTGACGGAGGATGAGTGTGATGAACTCACAGAATCAGGCTTCAGAAGGTGGATAATAAGAAACTTCTGTGAGCTAAAA
>PVKP010010118.1:0-65771 GCA_004027715.1 Plecturocebus donacophilus
TCTCAGCCCAAAATCTCCTGAAACTGATAAGCAACTTCAGCAAAGTCTCAGGATACAAAATCAATGTGCAAAAATCACAAGCATTCCTATACACCAATAACAGACTTAAAGAGAGCCAAATCGAGAATTTGATATCCAAGTTAGTCACATTATGTTATTGAAAATGTAATTTTCAAGAAAGAAAAAGTAAGCCATGCAAAGAAACAGCAAAGTACGGTCCTTATACCATGAAAGGCTTCGTTGAGGAAGCCTACACATTGGACTTACTAGACAAAGACATTAAATTGGCTATGCTAAATATCCACAAACAACTAAAAAAAAAAATCATGTCTAAAAACTAAAGAAAAATATGAGAATGATGCTTCACCTAATAACAGTACAAACAAAGAGGTAGAAATCATATTTCAAAGAACTAAACAGAAATTCTGAATTTGAAAGGTATAATAATGACTGAAATGAAAGATTCCCAAGAGGGTACCATCCCTGGAGGGAAATATGACATAATTTAAAAATATGTGATTTATATGACAACAACAACACAAAAGTGGGTGGAAGAAATAAAGCTACTTAAGAGCATTTTTTTGCATATGACTTGTAGCAGTGTACTATAAAATATTTATTTAACAGAAATGAAACAATAATGAAGAAAGAGAAAAAGAGAAATAAAGCTAGAAAAAAATGAATGGTAAAATGGCAGACATAAATCTATATTAGTAGTAATTACATTAAATGTAAATGGATTAATATATTAAACACTCTCATAGAAAAGCAAAGATTGGCAGACTAGATTTGCAAAAGTGTGATCCAACGATCCCATCTAATACACACATTTTAGAATAAAATAAACAGCTAAGTTGAAGTAAAAAGACACAAATATACCACACAAACATTAATGAAAAGAGGGCTGGAGTAGTTATACTAATCTCAGACAAATAGACTTTAAGACAAGAATTGTTATTCATACATTTTCTAATGATAATGTTAATCCATAAAGAAGATAAATGATTATAAATATATAGTTACCTAGTAACAGAACACTAAAAAAGAAACATGACATGCCTGTAATCTCACTACTTTGGGAGGCAAAGGCAGGCAGATCACGAGGTCAAGAGATGGAGACCATCCTGGCCAACATGGTGAAACCCCGTCTCTACTAAAAAAATACAAAAATTAGCTGGGTGTGGTGGCACACGCCTGTAGTCCCAGCTACTTGGGAGGCTGAGGCAGGAGAATTGCTTGAACCTGGGAGGCGGAGGTTGCAGTGAGTCAAGATCACACCACTGCACTCCAGCCTGTCACCTGGTGACAAAGCAAGACTCTGTCCCCAAAAAATAAATAAATAAATAAATAAAAAATAAAGAAACATGAAACAACAAAACATGAAGCAAATAAAGAAACATGAAAGAATTGAAGAGGGAAATCTAAAATTTAAAATACTGCTTGGAGACTTTAACACTCTACTTTCAACAATGAATAAAATAGTAGCCAGAATATAAACAAAGAAATAGAGGAAATGAGCACCATTATAAACCAGATAGACCTAACAGATATTTCTAGAAAATGTTACCCAAGGACAGAAGAATTCACATTCTTTCCAAGTGTACAATGAATATGCTGCAAGATAGTCCATATATCAAGTCATAAAACAGGTTTCAATAAAATTGGGAGGATTGAAATCATACAAAGTATGTTCCCTAATCACAAAGAAATACATTTAAAAAAAATTGGAGAAAATTTGGGAATTTAGACATATGTGGAAAGTAAACAATACATTTCTACATAATAAATGGTCAAGAAGAAATCATGTAAATAAGAAAATACTTTGAGATGAATAGAAATGAAAAGATAACATACATAAAACCTATGAGATGCAGTTAAAGCAGTTATTAGAGAGAAGTTTAGAATGGAAATAAATTAACATTGAAAAATCTTTAGCTAGACTGACCAAAAGAAAAGAAGATTTAAATTGTTTCTATTAGGACTAAAAGAGGAGGCATTACTACCAATAGTACAGAAATGTAAAGGACGATAAATGAAAACTATTAGCAATTGTACGCAAGCAAATTAAATTGTCTAGATAAAATGGATGAATTTCAAAAAACACAAACTATTAAAACTGATGTTCTTGTTTTAGAACTTAGAAGTTCTGAACAGATCTGTAACAACTAAGAGGTTGAATTAATTCTCAAAGAATTCCCTATAAAATGAAGACCAGGACTGGATAATTTTAATGATGAATTATACCAAATATTTAATGAAGAATTAACACAAATTATTCTTATACACTTATCAAAAGAGAGAAGACAAAGGAACCCTTCTCATCTTATTCTATAAGACCAATTTTACCCTGATACTAAAACTATCCAAAGGCATCATAAAAACAAAATTACCAATCAATATATTTTATGAACATCCCAATACAATATCACAAAAAGGAGGCCAGAAGAATATAAAACAAGTTTTACACTATTCCCAAGTAGCATTTATCACAGGATTGCAAAGTTGATTCAACAAATGACAATAAGCCACTGTGCAAATACAGTAAAGGACAAAACCAGATTATAAAAATTCAGGATAAAAATATTTGACAAAATCCCAAAGTTTTTAACGATAAAAATACTCAATAAACCAGGAATATAAGGAACTTCCTCAAACTGATAAAGGGCATTTATGAAAAATCTGCATCCAGCTTTCTTGTGAAAGATAGAAAGTTTTCCTCCTAAAATCAGGAACAAGACAAAGATATTCATTTTGCTACCTCTGCTCAATATTGTACTAAAAATGCTAGACAGAGAAATTAGGCAAAAATAAATAAATAGAATGCATTCAGATTGAAAAAGAAGAAATAGAATTATCTCTATTTGCAGATAACATAATCTTATATATAGAAAATCCTAAGAAATTTGTAAAAAATACTGTTTTGTCTAATAAATGAATGCAGTGAGGTCATAGGATACATTATTACACACACAACTGTTTTTCTATGTATTAGGAATTCACAATCTGAAGATGAAATAAAAAAATCATTTTAATTTACAATAGCATAAAAATAAAATTCTTAGAAATAAACTTAAAGAAGTATAAAACTTGTGCACTTAAAGGTAAAAATGCCACTGAAAAACAGTAAGGCATAAATAAAGGCAATGACACATGTTCATGGATTTGAAGACACTATTGTTAGAATAAGAGTATATACCAAATTGATGTACAAGTTCTATGCAATTCCTATCAAAATTCAAGCTCTTTTTTTTTTTTCAAAGAAATTGAAAAGCTCTTCTTAAAATTCATATGGAAAAGCATGGGACCCAGAATAAGTAAAATCATCTTGAAAAATAAGAACGAAGTTGCAAGATTCACCCTTCTTAGTTTTAAAACTTACTACAAAGTTTTTACCCTCAAAACTATATGGTATTAGCATAAGGAAAGACACATTGACCATGAAATAGAATTGAGAATGCAGATATACATCCATATGTTTGTTGTTAAGTGATTTTTGACAAAAGTGCCAAGACCATTAAATGGGGAAAAACAAACTCTTTAGCAAATGGTGCTTGGACAATTGGGTATTCATATACAAAAGAATGAAGTTGAACCCCTACCTCACAGCATACACAAAAATAGACTCAAATACAAATGTAAAAGCTAAAGCTTTAAAAGTCTTATAAGAAATATAGCTGTAAATCTTCATAGTCTTGGATTAGGCAATGTGTTATCCTAGCTATGGTTCCAAAAGCAAAGAAAAACAGATTAACTGAATTTCATTAAAATGTAAAATGTTTGCACTTCAAAAAATATTATCAAGAAAGTGAAAAGATGATCCATAGAATAGGAGAAAATATTTCCAAATCATACCATTTATAATGGCCTAATATCCAGAATATATAAAGAACTCTTATAAGTCAATAAGAAAAGCAAATAACTTACTTTAAAATGGGCAAAGTGACAGAATAGAATTTGTTTAAGGAAGATATGTGAATGATCAGTATACTCATGAAAAAAATGTTGAACATCAATAGTTATTAGAGAAACAAAAATCAAAACCACACTGTTATACCATTAAAAAAAAATAACCATTAGGATGACTATAATAAAATAAAAGATGGACAGAGGATGTGTATAAATGGATGCCTCCTACATAGCTGGTGGGAATGTTAAAATGATGCAGCCCCTTTGGAAACAGTTTGGCATTTTCTCTAAAGTTAAGTATAGAATTACAATGTGAACTAGCAATTCTACTCCTAGATACGTATCCCAAATAATTGAACAAAAAATATGTTTACATAAAAACTGTCACATGAATATTCATAGCAGGGTTATTCATAGTAGGAAAAAATGTAGAAACAATCCAAATTGCTATTATCTGATAAATGGATTTTAAAATGTGGTATATCCATACACATAATGTTATCTGGCATATATATATGTATATATATATATACATATATATATACCACACTGAATAAGCCATTAAAACATTATTCTAAGTGAATGCAGTCACACCCAAAAGGCTACATATTTTGTAAACCCTTAAAATTAAATTTTTAGAATATGCAAATTCATGGAAATAGAAAGTGCATTATTGTTCACCAGGGACTTGAGGGTGGGCAGAATGGGGAGTGAATGCTGATAGTACGATGAAAATAATTAGGAATCAGACAGTGGTGATGGGTGTAAAACCTTGTAAATATACCAAAAAACCACTGAATTGTACACTTTAAAACAGCAAATTTTTTGGTTTATGAGATATATCTCAATAAAAAATACATACATGGACATTTCAATATAGCATATTAGGGAGTTATTAGAATTATTCAAAAAGTTTAAAATCTCTGGATTCACAAACTGCTGCAATATTGGAAAGCAAATATTCATGAGGCTAGAAATATTGCTTAAATTTAAAGATTGTTGTATTCAATGGAAAGGAACACTTTTTGTGTGAAGATTCAGATGGACCAATTATTAATGAAGACAATTGCAAATTTAATTTTTCTTTATAATTGAAGATATAGCAAATGAATGCATAAAACCATTTTAAATTATATGCAGCTCATGAGGTCACAAGTCACAGTGACATGGAATCACAAGTTACAGGGCAAGTTACAGAAAGTGTCAGAAGAAATATTAAAATGTCATTGCATACATTTACATTTAAAATTAAGCTCAGACTTACATGAAACCGATATGCATGAAAAATTAACATTTTAGAAAAGTTGTTCTATGAGAGTCTTCATTTTTAGATGTACTAAAATTTATATTTTAAAATAATTTATCAAAAATTTATCCCAATGTCACAGCCTATGAAATATTCTTAATAGCTCTAGTAATAGCTACATCAACAGAGTGATCCTTCTCAAAATATGAAAGTTTCAATGAATATTTGTAATTTTGCATTTGCCAAAGGCTTCTAATGCTTCTTTTGATTAAATGTGATAGAATTTCTCATACATATTTTCAGTAAGGAAGCGCATCTGCTCATACTAAACTCATCTGTGTAGTATTTAGAAGGCAGTTCTCAACTTTCTCCTTGGGTAACATAGTTAAATAGGAGAAAATGAGAGCCAGGGTCTTCTAAGAAAACCAGTCCTATCTTGCATAAATTATATTTCATCAATACCAACTATCTGTCAGATACTGATTTCTTTAAGTGCTTTGTAAAATGAGAGTAATAAAAGTGGCAATTGGCTGGCATTTTCATGATGTTGCCAAAAGTATAAATCTTGATGACCTAATAAAGGCATTTGCAGAAAAGCGAGTGAGAAAAATCTTATTATCAATTAAGGCATTCCATTAATTAAGTATTTTTGTATTATATAAAACTATGACAACCCAAATATTTTTTGCAACCTGTATTCATGTCTCACTATTATTCTCTTTTACAAGTAATAAAATATTCTGAAAAAAAACTTTACACTTCACATTAAATTGGATTTTTTTCTTGGGTTTTCTGAACAAGAGGTTTCCGATTTTCATTTTACACTGGGCCCTGCACATTATACAAGTGGCCCTGGATGTGAAGTATATTACTCAGAATCTGACCTCAAAATGTTAGGGCACCCTTTTTAATGTAAAAAATACTTTTAAAGAAATTAAAGTGCTAAAAATGTCCAGATGAAATTGGTCCTTATAGACTTGATCTTATCTGGTTTGGTCACCTTTTTCCTGTGCTATAGGGCATAGCTGCAAACCCTATCAGGAATGTATGCTGGTGCTGGAAAGTGAGATCAGCCTAGACCCAGTGGTTCTCAACCAGGTACGACATCACCACCCAGAACAAGGCAAAGGTTTGGAAATACGTGAGTGCATGTTCTGGCTGTCACTGCTGGTATATGGTGGTGAGGGTCAGAAATGCTGCCACTCCTGGAGTGTGCAGCATAGTTCTTCACAATGGAAATGTATCGGTCATGTTCCAGCTGAAAAAAGCTACTTTATTTTTCTGCCCAGTGTGAAGCAGATTCACTGTGCACTGATTATCTGCTTGTCTGAGTCTGCTAAGGCAGAGCACCCTCACACACGTCATATGACAGCAGTCACAGATAGGCAGCAAGGGACAGCAGAAGCTGGTCTTCCAAGGCCCAGGAAAGCTGCCGAGGAAGGACAGAATCTCTGCACATGCCCCACTTGCACCACAACCGAGGCACCCCAGAAAGCAGCCCACCATAGATTTTACATCCCAGGAGCAACGTGACATGCTAGGCTAAAACACTGGAGGACATTTTGTTTCTACCGGGGACTGGAACAGAGCCCTGGCTGTTCTGGTCAGTCCCTCCTTACCTCAGGATGTTGCATTCTCAGCACATTCTACATTATTCTTGAGAATAAAGGGGGAGGACTAGATGGACCAAAGCTACCGAGGGAACTGCCCTGCATCCAGCAATATCTTCTCTCCCTCTGCCAGTCAGTAGCCCCATATAGGATGGATCACTTCCGGAAGACCCAGTATGTAGACCTGTCTCACTTACTATAAAGTGCAAGGTGTTTACTGAGCCAACTTTGCAGGACAAATCATAGTGCTTGGGAATTTCAGGGTGAATTAACCAAAAAAAATCAAATTTTCCTCCTAGTCAAAAGGGTCTTCACTGTTTCTGAAGCTTGTATAAGGTGAAAGAACACAGTGGATGAAGTCTTTTGATGTCACTCCATGCAATTTATTATGTGTACAGAACAAACCAATACCTTCCATTAACCTACAACCTAAGGCAGCAATGCTACACTGGAGTATCTGCCTTATAAATGTCAGTGCTGCCTGGCACACTAATTTTCTAGGTAGTTGGCAGTCTCACCTCTCTTCTGAACATAGTTATTTATTATTCTACTATTTCCATTCCAATGGATAAAGCTGGAACACACATACACCATTATCTACAGTGCTAGGATTAGTCAAATAAGGCAGCAGGGTCTTACAAAACTATGTGATTCTAACAGAGCAGTATAGGTTTCTATGATTACAGTATTTCCTACTTGTAAACTTTTTTTTTTTGGTACCATTGTACAGATTGTACCAATCTTCAAAAAGAGGAGCGAAGAAAAGGAATTGGAAAGGCAAATATGAAAAATTAAAAGTTCTTTACCCGCATTGAAGAAAATTAGATTGTTAAAATTGCCATCAATTTGAAATTCATTATAAAAGCATATTCCTTTCCTCTTCTATGTACCTTATATATATTTTTCCAATAAATCCAATTCACTTGGAAAAATACCCAGATGGTTTAATTTCTTTAAGGAAGGATAACATTTACAGCTGCCAGAAAATGTATTTCTTCGTTGTGGCTACCACCTGATGTTCATAACATAAAACTGGAACAAAAAATAGAAATGCAAATAACAAATCAAGTGGATTACAGAAAAACTAAGATTATCACTATGTTCTCTAAGAGAAAAGTAGAAGACTCCAGCTCTTAGTTTGAAGCACATCATTAGTGCCAAATCAATGCAAGAGAGAAAGTGTCCAGTAAACTACTGAATCCAATGGACTGAAGAGAGAGAATAATTATGCATTCGCATTTAAAGAAGTACTGTTTGAAGCTCTGCTTTTTGGCCTTAAATAGCAGTGAAATGCTACCTCACCAGCCAGTGGACTTGGAAGATTTTAGAAAAATCAATGCACAAAGAAATCATTTATATTAAATTCTAACTTAAAAGAGTGACCAGGTGTGGTAAACATTTAAAGAACTTAATTTTCTGGGTAGTCAATAACATTAAGGAGCACCTACTGTGTGATTTACATTGAAATTAAAATGAAAAGAGGGAAAAAATGTACAGCAGCTGCAACCTGCTATTGCCCCTACTTGCTTCAAAATTTTCTGTATTTTTTGACTGGACATGCATCTTCTTCTCTATATATGTATAAATTATATCTATCATTCATTGGGTAATTCAAACATCAAGTTCTCTACATAAATATCTATGGCCTGAAGTAATCTACTTTCTAAACCAGTTTTGTCTGCTTATGTATTTATGTATACATGTGTGTATCTCTCTATTTGTCTACTGAAGTCTGTCATTTACTGTATACCAACCAATACAAGTGTTTCTGTTCAATGCATTATAGCAAACATCAACACAATGCCTATTATGTGCCAGCCAACAGTCTGAGAATATTTAATACTCAGAACACTGTAAAGTTGGTGGTATTATTACCAAACCACATTTAACATTTTATGAGTAACTTAAGGCACAGAGATATAAAGTGACTTGCCCAAAGTTGTTTAACTGGTAAATGGCAGACTGGGAATTTAAACCCAGAATATTAGGCTATGGAATCTATGCTCTTAACCATTTTTTCTATGTTTTTATACTATCTTCTTTCATCTCCACAATAACTCTATAAAGGAAGAAGCACAATCTCTATTTCTCAGGTGAAAGAAAAAGCAGCCTCAGGGTAACGTATGCTAACAAATTATCCTTCCCTGGTTTGACAGATGCTGATAAGAGAACATGAGGTTTCTAGTCCAGAGACAAAGGACTTTCTTATTCATAGCAATAGCAATAGCATTTTTTGTACCAGTTTCCCAAACTACAGGAAGAAATGAAGAGACAGGTGACATTGCACAAGCAAAAGACAGCGTTAGAGGAGGGGAGACCTGGAATCTCAAATCTTTCATGGAAGGTAAGCATGCCTGCACTTTGCTCTGGAGGAAGACAATACTTCTACCTGTCTTTCTTTTTTAAATTGGCAACTAAAAACTAGGTATTTATGATGCACAGCACAATGCTTCGATATATGTACACATTGTAGAATGGTGATCACCTCACACACATCATTTTTTGTGTGTGTTGAGAACACTTAAAATCTACTCTCTTGGCAATTTTCAGGTATACCATACATTGTTATTAACTGTAGTCACCATGATGTACAAGGGATCTCTTGAACGTATTACTCCTGTCTTATTGAAATTTTGCATCCTTTGACCAACATCTTCCTAATCTTCCCACCCCTGGCCTCTGTAACTACCATTTTACTCTCTGTTTTTGTGAGTTCAACTTTTTTAGATTCCATATACATGTGAGATTATGTGGCATTTGTCTTTATATGCCTGGCTTTTTTTACTCAGGATAATTTACTCCACTTCTATCCTTGTTGTCACAATGGACAGTACTCCACTGGGTATATGTACCACGTTTTCTAGTTATTCCTTGATGGTCGCCTAGGTTAAGTTGGTATCTTAGTTATTGTGAATAATTCTGTAATAAACATGGGAGTACAGATATCTCTTCTATAGACAAATTTCATATTTTTGGCTATAAACACACTACTGAGATAACTGGATGATATGGTGTTTATATTTTTAATTTTTTGAGGAGGCTTCATGGTGTTTTCCATAATGACTGTACTAATTTAATCTAAATTTATATTAGTGTACTTATAATGCTATTCCCCCAACTCTACTTTGGATACCAGGCCTAGGAATGTAAAGGACTGGAAACCTTAGACACACCCTCTCCTATCTGTACTTTCTGTTACTGAAAAAATGAAACTCTTATTATCCTTTAGGTAGGAAGATGGCTGTTACATCCTCACGTTTCTTTCTTACGCTATGGCTTATAATACTCATGCCTTGAAGAGTTTTCTATGTTTTTTCTTATCAAAACTCACAACTTTTTAAAATATTTAATCGAAGCTTGGCTTTTCTAAATAAAAACCTTCTTTTTAAGATTATTCTTTCATTATTCATTCATTTATTCTTCATTCATTCATGCATCTAATTGTTTGCTATAGAGTTACCAAAACTATATTCAGCTTTTCAATTCTTGACTTTGGTCAACACTTTATCCACCTTTTTATTCTGCATGAATACATATGGAAAATACTCAACAATCCTCTGTTGTGTCTCTGTACCACATTTTCTTTATCCATTCATCGGTTGATGGACACTTGGGTTGCTTCCAAATCTTAGCTATGTAAACTGTACTGGAACAAACATGAAAGTGCAGATATCTGTTCGATTTACTGATTTTCTTTCTTTTGGGCATATACCCAGCAGTGGGATTGCTGGATAATATGGCAGTTCACTTTTAGTGCTGAAAGAGAGTAAATAGGGTAAAGGGAATGAAAAAAATTATCAATCTTATGTAATATTTTAAAATAAAAATTAAAGATAAAAGGTTAAATGTAAAGTTTCTAAGAAGGCATAAAGTATTCAATATGACTAGGTATGAACAAATAGCAACCAAATCTTCCTTAATCCAGAAAATCACACCCTTCTTTGCCAACACACTTTGTTTTTTATTTACTCTGAATGTTTACTCACCAGAGGGTTTATCTTCCTCTATGGCACATAAAAGGCTAAAAAACAGAATCATTTCAAATCTTAATTCCATGATTACCCAAAGGGAATGGGATTGATTCTTCTGAGGACTCCCCACCAGAGCTTTCCAGTCAGCATTGGGTGGTGCAGAAGTGTGTTGAATAGCTACAACTGGGCTCCACATACCCATCACCTCATCCGTGGGTGGCCAGAAGCAGAGTGATTTGCTGGAACCCCCAGGCTAGTCACCTCTGGTCACGTGCAATCTCTTCTGTTGACACCAATGCATAATATTAAACAGAAATGATATTATTATTTTCTATGTGTACCATGATGTCTGAAGGTTGGGAAGGATTTCCCTATACTACGTCTTCCTAGTAACCCATGGTGTAACCTGTAGTTATATATTTTTTATATATTTTTTCATAGCAACATTTATTAGCATCCAATTCTATCATATATAGCAATTATTTTGTCATTCGTATTTTTTGTGTCCCTCAAAACCCAAATCTTGTGAATGCAAATTCCTAAGAATGTCTTTTAACAGAAATAAATTTTATTTATGGACAAAATAAGCATTGAGAAATAAGCCTTAAGTTAGTTTTCAAAAGGAGTTAAATATGTTAGATGGCAGAGGGTAAGACAAACTATTTTCCAGACCAGTATTTTTAAATTTAAGATGTTACATCCCTATTAGCGATGGGAGTGGTGTACTTTAGCATCGTTGTTCCAGAAAGGGTCTTGGCTGAAGTACAGAGTATCTGCTGAAAAAAAGATGGTACCAGAATTTGAAAGAGTTTGTTAAAAGCAATTGATACTAAACTAGAGACCTTAATTTATTTTCAGCAAACTTTAACTATTGAGAGTTTTTCTTTCTCATATTTATGGAGCCATCACAGCAGATGACTGTAAAGTTCCTCAGAAGGAGAGGAGACATAGCAATACGAAGCCTTATGAAATATATTATTAGTATGATTAGAACTCTACACAAGACTACACATGAAGAAATGCAGTTAGTGGCTGGAGAAATGGAAAAGAAATAAAGTACATGAATGATACAATGAAGAAATAAAAAGTAACAGTCCATGATGAAAAAATAAAGCATGGAAATCAGAGCAGACAATAGTTAATGTTTGAAAAACTGGGAAAAGGCTGATTACAACAGAATTGGAAAGGGAGTTTCTGGGATTCAGTCTGGGAAGACGGATGCCTTTAGTGGGTGGGCAGGAAGAAGCAAAGGCAGAAAAAAGAGCAAAAGAAGCTAAGTAAACAAAGAAAACTTAAGTAACCCAAGGAGTGTGTGTTAAAAGAAACTAGAGTGGAAGAAAGCTACAAGAGACTTGCTGCAGACTAACAGCCTTTTAAGAGAGAGATCCAACAAAAAAAAGGTAAGACCATTATAGTTAATCTTTATGAGTGCATTAATCATCTGACAGGGAGGGGTGAGGAAACGGAAGCATTCATTATTTCTCTTTGGTATTTCCAGGAGATAAATGACATGAGATGGGCCAGTTGAAGAAGCATCAAGGCCAAGTAAGTTTTTCTCAAGAAATGTTACCTAGTTGGCAAAATGGCCAAAAGGAAATTGTGATCAATTGTAAAACAAGAAGAGAATGAAAGAGATGTCCATGGACCTTCTAAATAGAAAGTTCATTGGAATTAATCCATTTGGATCAGTTGGATGAATGCAGAAGATAATTAATATCCATTTCTGGTTGGTTCTTAGTGTTTAGCTTTTATGTCTTCTAAATTGAGACAGTGGAAGAATGTAAGAACTTGGTGATTTTTCATGTATCTAAATTTTATCAAATAGGGTTAAAACACAGTGATGAAATAATACACAGTACTGACCCATTGGCGCGCACACACACACACACACACACACACACACACACACACACACACAGAGCAAGGTTTTAGGAGTATTGTTGAAGAGGATTTCATTAAAACTATACTTTTCATATGGCTAAACCATAATGATATTTTGCAATAAGGCAAAATATCTACATAAGACATTGAGAATTGTCCAGAAAAGCTATCACATTTCCCCCAGATAAGGAAACTAAAATATAAATTTCTCAGTGATTCATATTGAATATACTTTATTTAGAGTCTTTAAAATTCTGGTTTGTTATAAGACGAGCTGGTTATAAATCTACTGTCAAATGTGGATTTTTTGGTATCTCGGGGTCAACATTCACTATATTGCTGTTCATTCAGCTCTGTTGAAACTCAAATCATTCACAAGAAAAAAGTTATGAACAAAACACCCTTACCTTTTTGACATGAGTTAAACATTCTTGCTTTAAAACTGAGTATGAGTCTAGAGGCTAAGTAGCTATCCCCAAATCATATTGCAATAGGGACTACTTTTTCCTGAAAAGATATAGCCTCATTTCCACATTGTATGTTATGTGATGACTCATTTTTTATTCCAGTTAATCATGTACAAAGCTATTCAAAAGAATTCCGGATCAACATGAATAGTATTATAAATCCAGGCAGGAGTTCAGAGGTTTTTATAAGAGATATCTATAATTATTGCTTAGACTGCCAAAAGCACAATAAAAGAAACTACAATTCTGAATAGCAGGCATAAAATTCATATTAGCCTTATGGAATACACACAGATTAAATTCTAACATTCAATTAATTCAAGGTTAAACCTACATCCACATTTGAAAAGATAGCAAAGTGAAGATTTCCATTATTTTGTAAGTCATTGAGCAATATATTGGACTGTTAGCCCGTATATTTAGTATAATATGATATAGCCTTTGAAAGGTTATAAAACTATAATTTTTGTTAAAGCTTTTATTATTTTTTAGAATATAAATGTTAAGTAGAAAAACGTAATCATTTCAGAATGTGAAGAGAAGAAAGTTAAAAAAAAACCTTGAAATTCCACCACCAGAAATAACCATCGTCAATTCTCATACGTTTCTGTGACTGCATACTATTCCATTTTATATCTGTGCCGTGCTTCATATAAACCAGATTTGCACTGATGAAATACAGTCTGCTGTACATTTTTCACAATTATGAAAACAATCATGGATATCCTTCTGTCTTCACTGATTTCCATTTGTGATCCTTTTTCCACAAGATGCCCCAGAAATGTGATTGCTGGACATTTTATATCTTAATACATTTTTTTCAAATTTTCTCACCAGAAAAATTATACCAATTTGCACTCCTTCACTATAACATACCCATTATTAATACTTGACAGCTCCAGTTTGTCAAATTTTTAATATTTTCAAGACACTAGAGAAAAATGTTATTATTTTTAAAATTTTTTTTAGATTTTAGACAGGGTCTTGCTTTGTCATCTAGGCTGGGGTGCAGTGGCACAATCCCACCTTGGCGTAGCCTCAATCTCCCAGGCTCAAGCAAGCCTCCTGTCCCAGCCTACCATGTAGTTGGGACTACAGGTGTGTGCCACCACACCTCACTAGTTTTCTAACTTTTGAAGAGACAGGGTTTTGTGATGTTGCCCAGACTAGTCTCGAATTCCTGGTCTCAAGCGACCTTCCTGCTTGGCCTCCCAAAATGCTGGGATTACAGGTGTGAGCCACTGTAACTGGCTAAATATTTCATGTTTTATTTTAAATATTTGTTTGTATTTCCAAATATTTGCTGTGAGTTGTGGGGCTTTTATGGAGGATATTTTTCCAGTGTCTTCTTTTTAATTAGTTATTTTTATATGCATTTAAGGTGTACATGATGATGTTTTAAAACACATATGCATATGTATATATACATAATTACTACAGTCAAGCAAATTAACATATCACTTTATGCAGTCATCTTTTCTTGTGGTTAAGAGTACCTAAAATCTACTATCTTTGCAAATGTTCAGTATCCAATGCAATATTTAACTCTGCAACTGTTTAGTATACAATACAATATTTAGCTCTAGTCTTCAATGCTGTGCATTAGCTCTCTAGACGTACTCATCTTATACAGTTGCAAGTTTGTATCCTTTGACCTACATATCCCCATTTCCTTCCACTCCCTGCCCTTGGTAACCACAATTCTACTTTCTATTTCTATGTATTTGACATTTTTCAGATTCTACATACAAGGGAGATCTTAAACAAGACAAAGAAATAACCTAAGCCAATATGTAGAAGAAACAATTTCCACGATATGGAAACAACCAATTTATCAATGAATAAATGAATAAAACAATGCTAGTGTGTAAATATAAACCGATACTGTGTGTGTGTGTTTTTATATATGTCTATCTGTCACCTACAGACACACAACATATTTATACATGTCTTCCAGATTCATTCGTGTTCTCATAAATGGCAGTGACTCCTTTTTTAAGGCCCAAAGAAATATTGTTGTGGTGTGTGTGTATATATATATATCTATATGTATATATGTATGTATATATGCACATATATATTTATAATTTCGATATATATGTATTTGGTATATATATTTCTATAACATATATTATTTATAATATTTATATATAGGGTATATATATTACAGTTATTACTAGAGTCAGCATATTTATCTGTATCAAGATATCTGTAGCATTGATTTGCTCATTTTACAAATATTTATCATTTATAAATATTTACTATGTGTCAAATACTGTGTAAGAAATGTATCATAGGGCAGGAGACAGCCCATGCCTTATCCTCAAGGGAGCAGGAAGGAGTAGAAACACTACCAAAGCAGTAACAAACAAATGTATAAAATTCAAATTATTGATGGTATAGATTTAGGTAGTATCCAGAAAATAGAAAACTGGGTGATAGAGAGCAAATGTAGGATGGGTTGTTGTCACTTTGTCCTTAAGGATAAGACGTTTGGGCTGAGAAATGAATAATGAGAAGTATTCAGCCATTGAAGTTCTGAGGGAAGATCATGCTGGGTAGAGGGAAGCCAGAGCTTTGAAGGTCATCGTAAAAGTTACATATTTTATCCTTGCTGTAATGGGAAAACACTGTAGGCTTTGTACTTTTTGTGAGTGGAGGGTACTTGTTGGTTTTCTGCTGTCAGTGACCCCGCTGTCACTGCACACTGGAAACAACTGGATGACTATATCCTTTGGCTTTACCTAAATGATCGTGCTTTGACAATGGACAAGACAGATCAGAGACCATAGCTCTCTGGACTTGTCTATTTGTTACAAAAGAGGGCTTTGAGTGGTCCATGCCTAAAGCACCAGATGTTTCTTGGTGACTGAACGAGTGGTTTGGGTAATAAGATGCTAAAACGAAAATATATATGACTTAGTTTTGGCAAAAATAAAATAAAATAAAATAAAGAAATGGGTGCTGAATAAATATAACTCCATTCCAATATGAGGTACGAGGTACTTATGGAAGCCCTGCAAAAAGACAGAGTCTCTCTCTGTTGCCCTGGCTAGAGTGCAGTGGGGTGATCATGGCTAACTGCAGCCTCAACCTCCTGGGCTCAGGAGAGCCTCCTGCCTTACTCCCTGAATAGCTGGATTTACAGGTGCACACCATCACATTCAGCTAATATTAAAAATTTTTTGTAGAGATGGGGTCTCACCATGTTGCCCAGGCTGCTCTCTAATTCCTGGCCTCAAGTGATCCTCCCACCTTGGCCTCCTAAAATGCTGAGATTACAGGCATGAGCCACTGTGCCTGGCCCATACTCTTTCTTTTTAAACTCTAACTTACCATAAATGGAAAAAATAATGAAAGAAGTGTCTTTTTGCAAGAAAGAATTTCTTTCCTTATTTTATATATTTTTTGCTGTAATAGAAGTTATTCATACACATTATTGAAAATTTTAATATAAAAACAAGCAAAAATGGCAAAATAAACATTTCTACTACACAGAGATTACCACCATGAATACCTTTATATATGTTACAAACATGCAGTTACCTATTCTCTCTCCCATGAATGCATTTTTAACTCATGAGATGATACTGCCTGTTTTATTTTGTACATCTTTTCAGTCACTTTTCAACTTCTCATTTCAATACATCTTCATCTCATTTAAAGATCACATCATTTTCAAATGTCTTCAGTTATCTATAAAACGTCCTTCACATCTGGTTTGTCCAAACATTGTCAAAGTGGAGTTTGCACTTCATCTAGGTATTTTGTGTCCATTGCTCCAGTCTTTTTTATTATAACAAAGGAACTAGGCCCTTTGTAGAACGTGGTAAAAGAGTATCTATTGATAGACTCACTTTAGTCTGTGGCATAACTTCTCTCCATCCTATGATGGAGAGGAAGGCAGAGGTTCTCCCTTTCCACCCTCACCTAACTTTTGTAAGGGAAACTTGGAGAGAGACAGTCATGATCTTGATAAGAATTTTGTAGAGTTTTTAAACACAGTGAATTGATATTTAAATTATGCTTGGAAAATTCCAAAGCAAGAGATGGTAACCTCCTAGCTGCCTTGTGAGCAGAGTTACCATGGCAGACATGAGAGAGACCTGCATTTCTACCCATGATACCCACGGAGGATCCCAGGAGCAAACTTTCTCCATACTAACTGTACACCCTACAAAGAGAACAACAGATGTCAAGACACTAAGGGAGTTTCAGCCAGAGGAGATGGAACATTAACACCACAGGAAGTACGACTGCTATTTCCAGTGAGAACATTTCTAATGAATCAATTTCGAATATCCACTTACTACATCCAAACATTATAGTCAGAGAATGTTTTTTTCTGTACCCTACCTCTCCTTCCCACACCAACTCTGGAAGAGCCAACGGCTGCCCAGTGGGCAGAGATGCGAGCAGTCAGAAAATGAAAGGGAGAGAAAGATGGCAGCCCCATTCCCGTCACAGTAGGCCCCCACCCTGGCTGCAGCCTGTGAGAAAGAAGCTTTGATGAGTAAGGAAATTTGGAGTTTTAATTATTACAGTTTAATTAGAGGAATAAACACAGCTGTTGTGACTGCAATTTGGAGAATTATTTGTTATCTAGAGGTGACCAGAAATGCAAGTGATCTACCTGAGACTTTTTCCATCAGGGCCGGTGGGAAGTTATTTTACAAATGGCTTTGTGATTTTACCCTATTATGTTCCACTTGTTCAAAGCACTAATTATGGGAAAAATGTTGCTTTCTTCTCATGAGAAGAAAAATGAGTGTTCCTTTAAAATTCTTTTCACTTCATATGCACATTTCCCCTCATTGTAAATATCTCCTTTGAGAGTGAGCTTCTTAACTTAAACGATTAATTTTTATTGTCATCATGCAAGCAGATATTTATATTGCACCAGATAGTTTATAAAACACTTTGATTATTCATTACCTGTATTGCCACATTTTTACTGATTGTATCCTCTCTATATTCCTGAGTCAAATTTGCGTTATAACAGAATTTTCCTTTTCAACATATCTTACTGTGTTGCCTTCTAGCTTCTAGTTCCATGAATGTTTAGAAGGTGTTTCCAAAATTAGAACTGAGTTATTATTTTCAAGAAGACAAAAGAGCACATGGGGTGCTAGGATGTCTCATGTGTGTTTAGAAAGCAGCCTATTACATAAGTTGGATGCTATTTGGTCATTACTCTAAGGAGAAAGACACCAGAATGCTAAAGAGTGAATAAAGGAAAAAATAAAACAAGCAAATGTTAAAAAGCCACACTGACCATAGGGCATTTCCTTAGGAAAGTAATCAGCTTCTTTAATGCTGTTCAGCAAGCTGCATGTACAGCACTCTTCAAAAGAAGAGAAATAAAATGCAAGAAAGAAGAGAAATTGACAGCTACTGGATTTGGATAGGAAATATATAATATTCACAGAATAGCAGTTCTCGTTAGACATATAAAAATTAAGAAAAGGTAAGAATTCTATAAGAAATAAAGCAACACTCAATAATTACATCTCTTATTCTTGCAGAAATAAATGATAGGGCCGTCCACCAGCAGGATTAGCAGCAGTTTAAGAAAAATGACTCACTTCTCTCTCGACAAAGATTCTGAGTAGAGTGTGAAGTAACAGTATAAGGTCAGACTGTTAAATATTTCAGAAGACGGAAGAGAGTTTTTTTCATTGTAAAGAAAGCATTTCACTTCAGACAAGTGGGAAGTTCTTTAGTAATTCAACTGGGAGGGGTATAAGAGCTATTGAAAAATACCATGTCTTCATTTAAAGAGAGACTATTTAGAAGGTAGTACATAAAGCCAATACCTTTACAGGTGCCTTTGAAAACTTCACTATTCGAGTCCTGTTAGAGGAGAGACAGGTGCTTCAACCAACAATGGCTTGTTTGAAGGGGTCAGGAACAGAAAGTCCTTCCAGAGGCTTGGTGCTCATTGACGCTGGGACATAATGCACCTACTTAGACTCTATTTTAGTATAAAAACATCCTTGTTAGTGGCCAGGAAACCTTGCACTCTTACCCCAATCATTTTGTCCCAGGAGTCAGAAGCATTTTTCACCCACAAGGCTCTATTCGGTTAAGACTTCAGTGTTATTTTCCATCTAGGTAATTATAGGTTGCAGGAATATCTTCATGGTCCATAACATTGTTGCACATATGTTAAAAAAACAAAAAAACATTTAACCAATAACGGAACCAGTTCAGTTAGTTAATGATCGTATTTGGTGTCTATCAGTGTACACCACTAAACTAGGCACAGAGCAGATTTAAAACAATGCTCCATGCTTTTAGATCTCTAAAAACCTAAAACAAGCTAATAGACACACACACACATACACACACACCCACACACACACACACACACACACACACAATCCAGGTTGTCTTTACATTTTTCTTTTAAATTTCAAATAATTTCATTCTTTCATAATAAAAATAATTTTTTAAACAAAAAGAAGAAAATACAAAAATACACTTCAGAAATAAGTACCATTTGTTTCTGGCCTCACTCATGCAATAAAAAAAACTATGAAAAACTATACAGATATTCTCTATCTTCTAGGGCTAAAAAGACAGCCCTTCATCAAATCACTGCTCAGTGAGAGGACTTCGACTGCAGATTGCATTTTGCAAATATTATTGCAAAACTATGCCCCTGAGCTTCTGAAATCTTGCCTCTTCCTCAACAAGGGAAGAGACAATAGAAGAGAGAAGAGTTTTTCTTTCCTTAAAACTAGGCTGGACTGTGTGGCTGTCCTAATAGAGGACTTGAGAACTGACAATATGCAACTTCTGAGGCTAGGTCAAGAAAACGCCTGGACACTTACTATCTTAGAATATTTAACCTTGCAATCTCATAAGCAGGCTGTGAGGGAACCTCAGAGATCCATGGAGAGACTCAATTAAAAATTTAGAGGCAAATTAAATGTTTGTTCTATATTAAAATATAGAAACAAGGGTTTCCAAACTTGGGTTTAGAGTGTATGCATGTATATATGCATATATTTATATGTATAAGTATATATGTATGTATATATACACACACCTCTCCATATACTCTATATATTGAATATACATACATACAATGCACAGAATACACAAATAACATGAAAAGAAACAATGTACAGTGATTTAAAATGATAAAGTTATGTATTTTCAAAAAAATAGTGGCTATGTGGTGCACAATTTTAAGTTAAAAAGGCTATAAGGCAGGATAATCCATTTCTGTTTTTGTTACATAAGGATAGATGAATATAAAATTCTAGAAGACCTATCAAAATACTAACAGCGGTTGTATCTAAGTGGTAGGATAGTGATTTTGATTTTTTTTCATATTTTACTTATCTGTATATTCCAGTTTCTTTTCCAGTTAGCATGTATTATTTAAAAATAAAAGTTAGAAAATTACATAACTCAAACTATTTCAATTGCTCTAAGCATTTGATTTGCCCTTTCTATTGCCCATTGTGTTTACATAATGTTAAGCAGCTAGAAATACAGTTCTCTTAATGTACCTGGAGCCTGGTAGTGCCCTTTAAAAATGTGTTTCTCTCAGATGTCTATGAATGCTTTTTGCAGGTGGCTGTGTGGGGGACGTAGAAATCTCTTCTTTGCTAAACTAAAAAAGAACTATAGATTACTTCCTTCCTTGAAAAACACCCTCTCTTGCCCTTACTCAAAAGACTTGTATGTTTGTCTCCTGTGTGATGTTATCAGTGATCTCTCAACAGCAGCTGCTGTGGTGAAATCCATGAACTTTTCGACTTTATGTGGATTTGTAAAAAAAATTCCTTGCTCATATTTGTTACATAACCAACTAGTTCATTGATTTTTATGCATGGGTACTGGTAGTTTGTGTATTTCTCAAATAGTTAATTTTTTTTTTTCTTTTTTTGAGATGGAGTTTCGCTCTTATTACCCAGGCTGGAGTGCAATGGCGCGATCTCAGCTCACCGCAACCTCCGCCTCCTGGGTTCAAGCAATTCTCCTGCCTCAGCCTCCCGAGTAGCTGGGACTACAGGCACACGCCACCACGCCCGGCTAATTTTCGTATTTTTAGTAGAGACGGGGTTTCACTATGTTGGCCAGGATGGTCTTGATCTCTTGACCTCGTGATTCGCCCACCTCAGCCTCCCAAAGTGCTGGGATTACAGGCATGAGCCACTGCGCCCGGCCCCAAATACTTTTTAATATTTTATTTTACAAAGAAGATTTCAGGAAGACTAAAAAATAACTTGAGCACAGCTTCCTTTTTCTTTTGCTAAGATCATCCTCTAATATCAAAAGAGGTTCAATTTAACATTCCCCAGCGGAAAGCCGTGTCCCTAGTGAAAAGGGCATGCCAACTCCCATAAACCTGTTTTACCCTTTCTCTTAGCACCCTCCTATTCTTCTTTTCCCCCACAATTGTACAGATGGGAAAAACACCTTTGCTTCCTAGATTTCCAACCCATATCTCCATGGTAGATGACGTTTTAGAGAACACTTTTCTATAAGACATATATTTGATTAAATATGTCCTGGAATAAAACAGGACATCTTTTCTGCACTTATGGGGACTAAAAGAAAGTGAAATAGTTACTGTCCTGAAAAGCCAAGACTATGTTCAGATGGATCCTTTGTCCTCACTCTGCATAATTCCTGCAACTTTTTAGAAGCCCTTTATTGATTAGACTACAACTACCCACGAACTACTAGAAAGCATATGGTGTGTCAGCACAAAGAAGATATATTAAAACCTTCACTGAATGAAGAATTTAAATGTAAAAACTATAACTCTAAAATATTCTCATCCATAGAAAGATCTATGTGATAGAAACTCATAATGAAAGTCATACTTAATTTCCATTTTGTTTACATTATATTTGGTTGGCTCAGGAGAACCATAACATGGAATATACTTGATCTAAAATGTACACACATTTTTGTTCCTATATGATTAGTGAAAAAATTAACAGAACTCATAGTGTTCCAAAAGTATTGGTAAAATACTTAAATTTTGCAATAAAAATTCCTAAACTGGCCAGGGCTTCTGGCCAAGAAGTATGAATTTAAAAAGGAAAGTAAGTATCTCACTTTCGGGGAAATGTTATTAGCTCTTCAAGGGGAGGATTTGCGATCTGTCAGAGCAGACCACGGTGCTTGGCAATCTGGCTTTTGGAAGATGAGGCCGTCCTCTTCCCTGTGAATGCCTATACTGTGCTTCTGATCTCTGTTTTTGTTTTCTGAAATGCAAATATGATCAAATTTTTCTTCACAATTTGCCAAAAACAGGATATGGGACTTGACTAATTTACATATAACTTGAACTAAAATCAAAATTTCCTATTATTTTAAAATGCTACTAAGTGCTAGTTCAGATATACTTTTCTGTGAGCTCAGATATATATTTTACACTTCACTAAAGCACTATACTCCCTGCATGTAATTGTGGGATCTCTTTATAAGAGATGTAACTTATGTTTCCAGGGGTTTCCAAACCCCACTTCACACTGGAATCCTGAGAATATTTTTTCTTGAAAGCATATTCCCAAACTATGTATATTTATTTAATCAGTATCTCTAGGATTAGGCCCAGGCTTGCTAGAATCAAAGCTGAATCCAAAAAAAAAAAGTGGGGGAAGGAGGGAGGCTGATATAAAGAGGTGAGCAAAAAGATAAAAGGGATTATTTCTTAAAACTTACGAGACATTTTTTATTTGAGCTTCAAGAATATCAAAAAGCAGTTTTGTTATTTTCAATTATCACTGCATCATTAGTATTTTTCCCATGTCATTTAATAGTCCCTTATGATCAAGTATGTAAATATTTTAAGAAAAAATATTGAAGAAAGAATGTAAAACATACCTCTTATGGGCTAGACTATATTCAAGTATTTTGCAAAGTTTCTACTATGAAGTCAGTATTTTATTAAACTAAATTTTTAAGTAACTTGGAAGACTTTCATTTCTAGCAATATGGCAGAGAAAACATGCTGGTTTATCATATATAAATCTACTAGATAAAATGAAGAAGCTAATTTTCAAATACAGACCTGAACTGAGGAGAAGCAGAAGCAGCAAAGCTTAGTATAAAACCTACAATGCAGATGTGGGATTAACCAATAGAACACATGTGCAAAATAACTAAATATATAAGGAATAACAAATCAAATAAAAAGATAAAAGGTATAAAGGACGAGGATTATTTAATAAAGAACTAAATAAACCTTTCAGAAAAAATTATGTATATTTGCTTGCTACTTTACATTGGAAATTCAATGGTTGGACTAAAGAATATATTAAAGCAGAAAAAAGTCTTAGTGTACTGAACTGAAGAAATAAACCAGAATGAGCCCAAGGTGACCAAAAAGAGGAACCATAAAGAGAAGATTTGAGTGGCATAGATTACAGGAAAATAACATGAAGTATATGTCTTATTGAAGATCTAGAAAGAAAAAAATAGAGGAGATAGGTTGAGCAAAAAAATGAGAATTAGATTGATAACATTTGAATATGATGAAAGATAAAAATTCAATAATATATATACTTAAACATATCACAAGCAAACAGCTGAACACAAAACCAAAACCAAAAAGAATATTAAAGGTACTCAGAAAGAAAAAATAAAGTCACGTACTGAAAGCTGGCCATAAGACTCACAGCTGGCATCATTGCAAGAGAAGCCAACAAAAGCGTGGGTTTATGTATCTTCAACATGATGACTGTAAACAAACCTTAACTTAAAATTCTAAATGTGGGAAATCCATCTTTTAAGAGTGAAAACAAAACAAAGATGGCCCCAAAATCTGAAAATAATTAGACTAGTCCCTCATTGATAGAATTCTGAGGGTTGTGGTTTGCAAAGAAAACAATGCTCCCTGAAGGAAGCTGCAAGATACAATAAAAGATGTGAGCAAAGGAAAAGGTAAATGTAGAAATAAGTATAAACAAACACCTATTTTATAAAACATAAGAATGCTGTGCGTGTGTGTGCATGTGTGTGTACACTATCCTGAGAACAACACCACTTAAAATTTCAGGCTAAACTCATTTATTAGCATGAATACCAAAACCTTAAAATGTCTTAGCACATAAAATCCAAAAGTGTATTAATAAGATAATGCATTTTGACAAAGTTTAGAGCATCCAGGAAGAATAGGTTGACTCAATTTTAGAAAACAAATTTATAAAATATATCACATTTATGCAGAAAAAGCATTAGGTATATACCAATTAATTATTTGGTTAATTGGATTAATAATGTTTAAAACGGAACAAAACAAAAGCAAACAAAAACTCCTAGTAATTTAGGAACAGTGGGGACATTTTATGCTCTCATAAAAGGTACACAAAAATATATTTCATCAACATCTTATTTAATAATGAAATATTATGCACATTACCATATAGTCAGGGAAATAATTGATTTTTCTGCTGTTAACACATCTATTCAACATTGTTCTTCAGCGCCCAGTCAACACAATAAATAAGAAACGAACACGTAAAGTTTAGAAAGAAAGAGGTAGTTACTATGATTATTCATATCAGCATGGAGAGGCAAAAATATAATGTGGACTGGCCAGGTGCAGTGGCTCATGCCTGTAATCCCAGCACTTTGGGAGGCCCAGGCGGGCAGATCACAAGGTTAGGAGTTCAAGACCAGCTTGCCCAACATGGTGAAACCCCATCTCTACTAAAAATACAAAAATTAACCAGGCGTTCGGGCACATGCCTGTAATCCCAGATACTCAGGAGACTAAGGCAGGAGAATTGCTTGAACCTGGGGTTGCCGTGAGCTGAGATCAGGCCACTGCACTCCCGCCTGGAGTACATTTTTACAAATGTAGCAACTAGAACTGAAAAAAAAAAATTATAGTTGCTACATTTGTAAAAAAATTAAAGTATACAAATTAATACATTGTGTTACTTATGTAATGATAGAGAAGATAAAGCAGAAACAGATCAGAAATGGTTTAGAAACAGATCCATACATATGTGGGAAAGTCTCTGCATGTTACAGACTCCATTATACTTCAGTGCAGAAAGGGGAATCAATAAATAATGCTGGAAAAATTTGTTATCTATATGAGGAAAATGAAATTATATACTTACTTTACACCATAAACAAAAGTCAACTTATTACGTATCAACTTAAAAAGGCAAGCTTTTCAAAATGTAAAATGCAGCACAGGAGAATTGCGGTGATCTAAGTTTGTGTCATTCCAAAATTCTTATGTTAAATTTCGAATCCCCAAGGTGATGGTATTAGGAGGTGGGTCATTTAAGAGGTGAGTTTATAATGAGGGCAGACTCCTCCGAAACGGGATTAGCATCTTTATAACAGAGGCCCTAACGGGACTCCTGGCCTGTTCCACCATGAGAGAACACAGCAAAAAGGTACCATCTGTGTCTGGCCCCAAGCGAGACAATGAATTTGCCTTAATCTTCGACTTCCACCCTCCAGAAGTGTGGAAGAAATACATTTCTGTTGTTCATAAGCTACCCAGTTTATGGCATCTTGTTATATCAGCCCAAATAGACTAAAACAAGAATGTCTTTATGATTATGTGCTAAAACCCCTACATTTTGAAATAAGACACAGAAAGCATCAACCATAAAAGAAAAGATAAATTCTACTATATCAAGAGATATCTATGCACCAAAAGACACCATGAAGAGTTAGAAAACAAGCCACAAGCTAGTAGAAAATATTTAATTACCTATAACTGAAAAAATTAACATCCAGACAATTAAACGGGATTTCTATGAATCAGAAAGAAAAAGTTGAGAAATGGGCAAATAATTTGTAGGCATCTCACAATGGAAAAAATGAATAAAAATATTAATAGTTGTTCAATCTTTTTAGTAATCAGAGAAATGCAAATTGAAACTCTAAGAAGGTAACTTTTTGCACTAACTGTATTGGCAGGCCCTCCCCATGCCTCATTTTCCTCTCTTCTTCAGGAAAGCCTTGCTAATTTCAACCATTTGTTCAGCTTATTACCTTACACAAAATCCACTGTTAAAATTTTTATTGGAATGATGGATCAAGTTGGGAGAACTGCAGTTTTTTATGATAGGCTTCATAGTCAATAACACTGTATTTCTCTAATTCAATATTTTTAAACGAATTTCAATTAAGTATCATAATTTTCATTAAAAAGACTTGCACTTAATAATTTCAGGATATGTTAAAATTTTGAGATTATAAATGGCATCATTCTAATTATTAATTTTTCTATTCATCGTTGATCTGTAGAAAGACTATATACATATTATAGTTGGCAATATTACTCAATTCATTTACTAAGTCTTAAAATTTTTCTAGTGGGTTTGTTTTTTTGCCATTTATATGTTGAGTTTCGAATCCCCATAGTAATAATATTACAAAGTGGGTCACTGAAGAGATGATTATAACCCTATAGAGCAGCCACTGGTTTGGACTGTGTGTTGTCTGTAAGGTTTGTTTCCGAGGATAAAAACGAAGAAACTGAGGCCAGCACCAAAATAATCCAATGCAAGGGAATTTATTCAGGCTCCCGGGTGAGGTTCTGTGGTCCAGACAGGAGGGGCCGGAGAAGTCGCACGGACTCCTCTCAGACGGGGTTTTATAGGGAGTGAAACAGCTCGATTGGTTGAGGGAGAGCAAGAGTGCTATTGGGTAAGTTACAAGGCTTGACCTAGGACTTGGCTTGTTATTGGTTGGAATTACTTGCTTGCTATTGGTTGTTAAGACTTGACTGCTATTGGTTGTTAAGACTCGGCTGCTATTGGATGTTAAGACTCAGCTGCTATTGGTTGTTAACACTCAGCTGCTATTGGTTATTAAGAAGCTATGGTTGCAGCACCTTGTTTGCATACTGGGCTCTTTAACAGAAGACCAGGCTGTGTGAGCAAGGGAGAAGGGAACATGCCCGAGCGTGTCTGAGCTTGTTTGGGGCTTGTCTTAGCTTGCTCGGGGCTTATAAAAGGGAAAAAAGGGGGGGGGGTGTATGTCCAAGCTCCCAGCAAGGCAATCGGCCTTACATTGTCCAAATTGAGATGTGCTCTAAGTGCAAAATGTACAATGAATTTCAAAGACGTATTGTGAAAAAATGGAAACTGCTTTTACATACTGAATGCATGTTGAAATACTATTTTGGATCCAAGAAGAGCCAGGCAGAACAGGCCCGGGCTGGCCTAACGCCGGGATGACTTGATGGCGGTCCCTAGACTTGTGTTAAGGGCCCATCTTGGGACCGTTTCAGCTTCAAGTGAGGTATTTATTCAGGGGCTCATACGTGGGATGAGCTAAATTATAAAATTTTGATTCAAGCAGGGTCTGGAATGAGTTCATTAAAATAACCCGAGGTGGGCCAGGCGCGGTGGCTCACGCCTGTAATCCCAGCACTTTGGGAGGCCAAAGCGGGCGGATCACGAGGTCAAGAGATAGAGACCATCCTTGCCAACATGGTGAAACCCATCGGTACCAAAAATACAAAAATTAGCTGGGTGTGGTGGTGTGTGCCCGTAGTCCCAGCTACTTGGGGGGCTGAGGCAGGAGAATCGCCTGAACTCGGGAGGCAGAGGCTGCAGTGAGCCGAGATGGTGCCAGTGTTCTCCAGCCTGGCGAGAGAGCATGACCGCCGCACACGCACACACACACACACACACACACACACCCCGAAATAACCCAATATGGATTCAACTGCTTTTGTTTTTAAATACAGATTTAAAATCTGAGTCTCCAGGCAAACGGAATATTTACAGGATAAAAGATATCTCCCTGTGTGAGGTTTCCCCCTAATTCTGAGTGAATTATTCTTTCCATTGCTCAGTTCCTGGCAGGATCCTGTGAGAACCCACGCCGGCCCGCCATGATCCCCGGGTTCTGGATGGAGACGCAGGCGCAGCCCAGTCGCCGACAGCGGGGAACAGGGCGCCTCTCCAGGGCTGAAGACGTCAGTTCCCGCCGCATCCACGAGCGGCCACGAGCCTCCTCCGCAGTGAACACGGACCCCAGGCTCCTTCCGGAATCAGGAAGCCAACAAGCCGCTGCCCGCCGGAGGAGGCGGAAGAGCCGCCCCCCTCCCGCCGCCGCCGCCCCCCCCCCGCCGCCGCCCCCCTCCCACTGTCCCGTGGGCTCCCACGTTTTCTTCTCGGGGGTTGGAGCCCCCACACCGTGCTCTGCACGAGTCCCCATCATGGCAGCAGCTCCGCGTCCCACGGTTCACTCCCTGCTTACGCCTGAAACCCGTCCTCCCTAAATCTCCTCAGGGAGCCGAAGGGGTCCGCTTGGCTTCAGCGCTTCCGGGCCTGGTGGAGGACGCAGCTCTTCAGGTGCCGGGCCCACTGCGACCAGGGAGTGCGCACCTGCAGGAGCCCCAGCCTCGCTGTCTTCCTTGTCATTACTGCTTTCGGCAGCTTGGCCTGGGCTCACCATGGGCTTCCTCATTTCCCGCTCACGGGAGACCACACCCCTCTCACGGGAGACCACACCCCTCTCACGGGAGACCACACCCCCCTCACGGGAGACCACACCCCCCTCACAGGAGACCACACCCCCCTCACAGGAGACCACACCCCGCTCGCCGGAGACCTCATCCTGTTCACCAGAGGCCATCATCACTCTTTCATGAGACTGCAGCCGCCATCATCCGCGCTGCTACCTTCTGAGGGTTGATGTTTCTTCCCTTCTGTGTCAGAGGCCTTTAAACCGAAGCAACTGCTTCTTGAATAGAGGCTGGGTAAAATGAGGCTGAGACCTACTGGGCTGCATTTCCAGGAGGTTATGGCATTCTAAGTCCCAGTATGAAGCAGGAGGTTAGCACAAGATATAGGACGCAAAGACCTTTCTGTTAAAACAGTCTGGGATAAAGAAGCCGGCCAAAACCAACCAAAACCAAGACGGCGACGAAGGTGGCTGCCAGTTCCTCACTGCCCCTTACGTGTTCATTGCAATGCATTAGCATGCTAGAAGACACTTTCACCAGCGCCATGGCAGTTTACAAATGCCGTGAAAACATTAGGAGGTTACCCAATATGGTCTAAAAAGGGGAGGCACCCTGAGTTCTGGGAACTGCCCACCCGTTTCCCAGAAAACTCATGAATAATCACCTTTGTTTAGCACATAATCAAGAAATACTGTAAAAGTGGGCAATCAGCCATGCCGCTGCTCTGCCTATGGAGTAGCCACTTTTTAATAACCTTGCTTTCACTTTATGGATTTGCCTCGAATTCTTTTTTCAAGATCCAAGAACTCTCTCTTGGGGTCTGGATCAGGACCCCTTTCGGCTAACATCTTGACTAAGGCTCTTTCAATGAGGGCTTTGAGGACAAAGTTCTTAGTGTCTCTTGTGAAAGGAAGTTGGTTCTGTCCCTCCCCGAAGTTATTCCACAGCTGAGAGGGAGCAAGATTCCAGAAGCCCGGCTAAGGCAGCGGCCCGCGAGCCCCCCATCGCCAGGGGGAAGCCCTTCCTAGGGCAGTGGGGTCGGACCCCTGATCCCCATTTCCCTTCCTGCCTTCTTTACTCCCTGTTCTCATCCCAGTCAAACAGGAAGCAGGGGCTTACCCACAGGCCTTTTCGGCTTCTTGTAGATCAGCATCTATCTGAACATTTAATATAAACGTCCCTGAAATTTTCTATTCCTCACAATGAATTTGGAGCAATCTGGGTCAGTTTGGAGGTTTTCTGATAGACTCTACACACTGGCCTTTGTGCTCCTGCTCTGGCAGGTTCAGAACTGTGCTTCAGAGTGGTTTTGTTGCCAAACAGAATGGAATCCTTCTTCTGGGGCTTTTTTTCTTAGCATCCATTGAAATGTAAATGCTACTACCCTCATGTTTTACAAATTGAGTGTCTCAGAACGCAAATATACAGTGGGATGCTAATAGGAGTTCTGAAAAGAAAAAAAAAAAAAGGATTCTGAAGTTCAATGAGTTTGGAAAACCCGCATACCTGGAAAATTATCATGTATATTAGCACATTAAGAACCTGAGACATTCTTTAGTGAGTGATTCCATTACTTTGGGTAGCCAGAACTTGTCAAACCTATTTGATCACAGAGCCTTCTTTTCTGATGAATACTAACATTTTGCAGGACGCTAGTATTCTGTTTATCTCAGTTTGGGAGACATAGGAAGATTGCTTTCTCATGATTCTTTTTCTAATCCCCTACTTAGACAGTCAAAAGCAGACTTTTTTTTGTTATTGTTGCGCTATTTAGTTATTGTCTTGTAATTCAACACAATTTAATAATACAAGGATCAGTTTTACTAGTGAGACTTGAACTGCAGTTGAATTGCCAAACCTCTGCAGGTCTCCTGAAGGTCCCAGTCACATTGAGCAGCTACTCCCTGGCAGTTTCTTTCACAGCATGCTCCTTGAAAGTGGCCTGGGAAGATTCCTCCTCAGACTTCAAATCAGTTTTCATTAGCTTTCTACTTCTTTCTTGCCCCCCGACCCCTGGAAATTGTGATGGCTGTAGGCTTTTGTATGACTATCTTCTTGGTCCATTTTTTATCCATTTATACTGATATTTCCTCCTTTATTCTCACAGAAACAAGTTTGATTTCAGTAAACAAATACTGTTACTTGAAAGAGATCCTGATCCAGACCCCAAGAGAGGGTTCTGGGATCTCACGCAAGAAAGAATTCAAGGCAAATCCATAAAGTGAAAGCAAGTTCGTTAAAAAAGTAAAGGAATTAAAGAATGGCTACTCCATAGACACAGCAGCATGGGCTGTTCTTTGGCTATTTTATGGTTCTTTCTTGATTATATGCTAAACAAGGGGTGCATTATTCATGAGTTTTCTGGGAAAGGGGTGGGCAATTCCCAGAATTGAGGGTTCCTCTTCATTTTAGAGCATATAGGGTAACTTTCTGATGTTGCCACTGCATTTGTAAAGTGTCATGGCACTGCTAGGAATGTCTTTTAACATGCTAATGTATTATAATTAGGGGATAATAAGCAGTGAGGATGACCAGAGGTCACTTTCCTTGCCTTCTTGGTTTTGGTGTGATTTGGCCAGCTCCTTACTGCATGCTGTCTCATCAGCAAGGTCTTTGTGACCTGTGTCTTGTGCCAACCTCCCATCTCACGGTGCATAGAATGTCAGCAGCAGAACTTGTCAGCAGCCTGGAATTTATGTCAATCAACCCTTTATCTTGTGTCAAGAATATCTGGGCCAGGGCCATGTAAAAACACTCAGGAACAGAGATGTAACGCAACACTTGCCCCTTCCTTCCGTTCCTGTCTGAACACATTCCTCATAAAGTAGGCTTAGCCAAATATTGGAAATACAGTTTTATTCAGATCAGATCCTGACGTGAATTCTGAAGCTGTCATCTGTAAATTCATGGCCTTTGCTGTAAATTGGGGATGAGGAGGTGTTTTTCCTCTGGGTTCTAACAAATTCATAAGTTAGAGATAAACAGTCACAGCAGTAGCTTCATCATTGCCTAGCGCAAACTCGAACTTATTGAAACCTTTAGGGCTTCTAGTAACTTGTAAGAAAATTTAGCTTAGACATGAAGACTACTCAGGCCTCCTCCTCCTACCTCAAGTTAGCTGTTGGGACCTACCTGTAGGGACAGTTGTGTCTGCAACACGGAGTCACAGTTCATTAATCTGGCCAGGTGGAAGAGCACAGGGCTGCCTCCCTGGATAGGACAGATGGAAGACTGCTTGAAAGGCTGGAGCTGCATGATTATGCTTATTCCAGAAATAACAGAGACCCACATCTCAATATTCCAGAGCATGTATCAAGAGACCAGCATATATTCTGAGCCCGCTAAGAATAGTAGTGTCATGGCTACTGTGTCATGGATAAGAACAGCAGTGTCATGTTAAAATACTAAAATATTTCTAGAGTGATTTATCAACATCTGTTGCCCCAAGACTTCCCCATGATCCAGAAACTAAATGGTTAATGCCAGGCAAGGAAGGGACTTCTAGAGTCTGATGATCTCTAAGGATACCAAGAACCTTGCACTGCAATTCATTTCTGACTGCAGAGAGGGTTTACGGACACCTTCTTCTCCTTCTACGTTTCTACCTCAACCAGTTGAGGAAGGACTTCCCGCAAACCTTCTTGTAGATGATTCTCCAATGATGCCCAGACTTTTTGCCTTTTTGCTCCACACCTTGTGTTTTCTTCCTGGAGCACCTGAATCTATTCTGATTGTGGAATATTGGCCATATTGCATCCCTAGTCACTTTTGCTTCCACAGAGAACAGCCCAAAGAGTACCCCTCATCCACATTCTTACTTCTTTCCCATCTCCCTAGCGTTCCCTTATGGGGAACATCTGTGGAGGTCCCAACATGCCAGCCCTAGGCCCTGCATTTCAACTTTTGCCTGGCAGAGAGGACACAGGTCTCAGTAGGGAAGATTGTGCTCCTGGCAGTAGACAAATGCCTGTGGCTCATGTGGCCCACAGGCCAGGGCTGTCCACCAGGGGCCAGTGTTAACTGAAGCTGCCTTGCTTAGCCATTCATAGAAACAGCCACTCCTGCAGGATGCTAGCTGTCATGAGCCAGGGAAATACAAGGAAATCAGACAGCACAGGTGGATAATATTTTCAGGGTTACTTTTGGCCCAATGCATGTCAGATGCTTGCCTGCCCCAGGGACTAGTATCCCATTCCTTAAAGAGGGAGTAGGTATTCACCAGTTTTCCACAGGGAATAACACAAATTCATGGGACACTTAGGAAACTGTGAGTAGTAAAAGAAATTGTCAGATTGGGGTGCATACGGAGGAGTGCAGAACAGAGAAGATGAAGGCAGTAGACAAAGTCCTCATGTGAGGGGCCTTCCTGATGTTCTCAGGGATTTTCATTGTTTACTGCAGCTCAGGAGTTGGATAGCTAGGAAAGGTTTAATTCAGTGGATTGACACAACGAGATAGATATGCGTTTCAGAAAAATATCACCTTACTGCAGGAACTAAAAGAAGGTTACAGTAGGCATTGCAGTAACCATCTACACACACACACACACACACACACACACCCAAAAATACATTCAAAGGTGATGAGGCCTGTGGGGCATGATAAGGAAGTGACATATTTCAAGATAATTTGAGTGAGTAGAATAAACATACCTGAAGGCAGATAGGTTGCATGGATATGGAGTAAAAGGGTAAAGAGGGAATTTAAGATTCTTCTGGGCCATGGTTTAAGCAGCTGGAGTGATGTGCCATTCAAAGAAACAAGAACTATGCTCACATAGTTCTTGTGAAATTCTACAGGACTATGATGTTTTGGGTGCAAACCAATTCAGCATGAAGTGCTTAGGGGCCTCCAGGTTTTCTTACCCTTTTAGGAATGTGGGGCTAGAGTTTAAGACGGAGATTAGGGCTGGAGATGGAGACTGGAGAGCATTCAGCACAGGAGGCACTCAAAACGGATCACAGCAAGATTCCTGGGAGAGTGCGTGGAGAATGGCTGGAGCGCTGAATGACATGAGTCAGGTATAGGTTTCACATGATGCTCGGAGACTTAACATTTTTCACCTATAGTTTTTCATTTTAAAATAATTATCTAATAGCCCCAACTGCTTACAGCTGGAGGTACTGGGGTACTCACTAGGTCGATTCATCGGGTGAAATATTAGCACATAAAGGCTAGTAGAACATTCAGATCTCTCCATTCTTTCACAGAACTATGCTTCTACCTCCACGGGATATTTACCTGTTCTGGTTCTAGTTTTTGGAACGTTCCAGCTTCCCGGTTTAGCTTAAACCCTCCTAATGTTTCCTTACCATTCAAAGCTCAACTTTAGCTCTGTCCTTCACAGCCTAGGTCATTTTCCTTTCCTTCACTGTGCTCTCCTTAAATTGTAGGTTTTCCTTATCTTTTTTGTTGGAGAACCTAACAAAGTAGAAAAGTGATGTATTGAACTCCCTTTTACCAGCTGCTAGCGAGAGCAGTCGTCAGCTTGTTGCTTTTGATCTGTCTGTGCCCCTTCTTACTTTGTGTGAATATTGTAAAACATACTACATCAGTTCCTGTCCCTTCCTCTCTAGAACTTCATTATACACTATGCATTTCTAAGAAACATCTATAATCTCTATTGTGACATCATTTCCTAACAAAATTAACAAAACTTGGAATGCCTAGTCCCTATTTAGTGTCCGCTGACTGCTTGGAATGTATGTTTATAGCTGGTTTGCTCAAATCAGGATCCAAACTGGTGCATGTAGTTGTTAAAATCATTTAATTTACTTTTATTTTATGGTTAAAATTTCTTTTTTATATTTTGTGGGTTTTTTTTGTTTTGAAAAACCAAATCATTTTTCTGATAGGCTTGATCAATTGCTTCCTTAAAAACCTATTTCAAATGTTTAGACAAAAATGATTCTGAAGCAATTCCCATTGCATCTCATCATTCAGCTCATAATATTTGGTTGATCCACTTTTTGAGATTATTGAGTTCAGGTGGTGTCAGTTTAATCTATTATTTAAAAAATTTTTCATCAAACTTTTGCTGATACAGTTTTCATATCCAATGATATTGCTGCCCAGAGCCAGATTGTCATTAAAGATGGCAAAAATGATTTCCTACTGCTATCAATCCTTCTACGTTTATTTGCTATAATTTTTCTATAAGAAATACTTGTTCTTAGATAAAATTCAATTCTCCTAAAAATAACTTGTATCAGAAGGATAAAATATTTAAGTTTTTCTCTTTATCAGTGTTTCTGAATAATGACTTGTTACTCTAACAACCTGCAATGGTGACCATTTTTAATGGTCACATTGTCTTAACTTCAGTCACTTGTACTCAGAGTTTCTATATTTTATTCCCTTTGTTCTTTGACATTATTCCATTGACCATTCATTATTTCCCTGCTTTGAAAAACTGTGATGTTCAGGATCATCTTTCATTTGCCTTAGACAAGAAATTAGATATTCCTTCAAATACCTGTCATCCCTTCTAATGGAAAATGCTATTTAGAGACAATGCTCTAAGTGCTAGAAGTGTTTGTTGGGTGGTCATTTCTTCTCTTTTTAGTACGTTTTAATAGCAAAAACTTCAAAAGACTTAACGAGCTCATATTAGTTCTTCCAATTCATTCTTAAGATTATTACTTCTTTGATTTTGTATTTTTATCTGTTTTCTATTGTCTGGCAAATCTTTGTTTCTACCAGTATTAGCAAATTATGTATTTGGTTTCTCATACAATCGTCATTTCAAGATCACAATACTGCTATTTCCGCAAAAATAAATACTGAATGCAATTTCAGGTTTACATACCTTCTGTCCCTTTATCCCTAACTACCTCAGTGTGTATTTTATAAGAACAAAAACATTTTTGTATGACTGTAATTCAATTATCAAGTTTTAAAACCAGTTCTGTATCTAGTTTTGAGCTCACATTAAAATTTCAATAATATTCTTTTAGAGCTATTGCTCTCATTGGATACATAAAAAAGCACTTGATAAAATTTAACACCTACCCTTGATAAAACCTCTCAACAAATTTGGAACAGAAGGAAACTTCGTCCACTTAAAAAAATGGCGTATTTGAAAAATCTATAGTTAACATTATACTTTTTGGTGACTCATGGAATAATATCTCTCAAAAATTTTCTGGCAAAATGTATCAAATGACAAAGCTATCCCCTTCAGCATTATTGTTGTTACAGCAAACACTGAGAACTAATTAAAAAATTATTTATAAAGAAAAGATTGTGGAATAACCAATGGCAAACACAGTGATACACTCCCTAGGCACAAAAAATAATGAGAAAGAATGCTATGGAAGATCAAATATCTGACTACTTCTGGTAATCTAACAGTCTTTTCAAATATTTATTACAAATTTTTGTCCAAGTTTTATAATTGTCATCTGCTTGAGTATAAGTCCAACTGAATGATGGAAGGTGAAATTTCTGGTTATTACCAGTGTATCTTTGGGATAGGCTCCTGAGATGGCTATTTCAAAAAGTATGTATGTTTAATTTTGCTAGATTTATTTGTATTTATTATCCTTATTTGTTTGATAAAGACCTCATTTATTTTTCTGAACACTGTATTTCCAGTACCTGGCACAAAGTTGTTACTGAGTCAGTATTTGTCATAAAATTGTCAATTATCTGGGTGTGATAGCTCAGGGCTGTAATCCCAGCACTTTGGGAGGCTGAGGCGGGCAGATCATGAGGTCAGGAGTTTGAGACCAGCCTTACCAACATGGTGAAACCCCATCTCTACTAATTCAAAAATTAGCCGGGCATGGTGGTGAGTGCCTGTAATTTCAGCTACCGGGAAGACTGAGGCAAGAGAATCACTTGAACCCAAGAGGGGAAGGAACCCAAGAGGGGAAGGTTGGGGTGAGCCAAGATTGTACCACTGTACTCCAGCCTGCGTGACACAGTGAGACTCCATCTCAAAAAAAAAAAATTGTCATTAAAAGAAATTTTTGTTATGTTGGAATATCATATATCTAATGCATCACAGATAATTTTGAGATTATCAATAAAGAAGTCACAGTTGCATGACTTATATTTCAGTCTGTGGTCCATTTTGATTTATATTTTATACATGATGTGCAGTAAAGAAGACAAATCTTTGTTGCACATATTATCCATTGGTTACGGCATCTCTTGTTGAAAGATCTTTTTCTCACTTAATTGCTTGGCACTTTGGCATTTATTGAAGAAAACATAGGTGAACATTTTAATGGCCCTGGGTAAGACACATTTTTTTTTAAGTAGACATAAAAAACCACAAACTATCAAATAAAAAACTGACCCAACTAACTTTATCAAAATTTCATTCTTCAAAAGACATCACAGAAAAGAAAATGTGACCCACAGACAGAAAAATAAAATATTTGCAAAACATTTATATCTAATAGATTTGTATCTAGAATTTGTAAAGAACTTTTATAACTCAATAGTAAGGAGACAACCTATGATAGGAAGAATTCAAAGACGATCCCATAGATTTCCCATTCTATGGTGCATAGGCCTTATATAATGGCCCCCTGAGAATTTATGGATATAATGGATTTCACTCACATTATTAGGTTGCTAATCAGTTGACTTTGAGTTTGTCCAATGGCACATTATCCTGGGTAAACAAATATGCTGGAGCAGAAGACTTCTGCTGGCCTGGAAGAAAGCAAACAACCACGTTGTGAATGACTTGTGGAGTTAATAGTAATGTATCCATGATTGTTTGTTAGTTTTGAAAAATAATGTAAGTTGATAACATTAGGGGAAAGTGAGTGATAGGTGTATGGGAATTCTCTGCATTATATTTACCATTTTTCTAAGGATAGAAAATTGTTCCAAATATAAAATGTTTATGTAAAATAGTTAAAAAATACATTAAAATGTATAAGATTTATTCATTCAAAACTCTTATAGCAATAGTGCTAAAGAAGCAGAGAGAAGAGATTTGAGGTAGCCCAGAAAGCAGAGTACGATTCAAGCTAAACAAATAAAATCTGAAAATTTAAGCCAATTTATTGCATAATAACCTGACAAACTTTCTCTCTATTGCAAAACTTAACAATTTCAAATATTACTCAACATGACACGGGAGAAATTTTCTGTAGTGTTGACTTTTAAATGTGGTCATACTTCTATGAGTTCTGATTCCAGGAGCCGTTAGCCTGATATTTGGAGGCATATTTGTATTTGCCATTTGGTTTTAAATAGAAATTACTTTTTTGGGGAAAAAAAAATCCATAAAGTTAGCCATTAACAAAGAAAAAAATGGACAAAAATTTAAATATACGCTTTATAAAATAACATTGAGATGGCATATGAGCACATGAAAATGTTTAGAATATCACTGGTGTTTAGATAAATTCAAATTAAAATAATGTGATATTATTATATACCCATTAGAATAACTGAGACTGAAAGACTGACCACCAAGGGCTGGCAGAGAAGTAGAGCATTTAGTACTGTCATGCATTACTGGGATGAGAATAAAATAAGACAGCTACTTTGGAAAAGTTTGGCAGTTTCTTAAAAAGTTGACTATACATGTATTACAATACAACCCAGAAGTTCAACTCCCTTTTTTTTAACCCAAGACAACTGAAAACATAATCTAAACAAAGGCTTGTACAAGAACATTAATAGTATCCTTATTTAGAATAACCAAAACTAGAAACAACCCAAATGTCCATAAGCAGATGAATGGAAAAATAATTTTTGGTACATCCACGCAATGGGAATGAATACTCAGCATTAAAAAAGAATGTACCATTAATATATGCAAGAACGTCAATAAGGGTTAAATAATTCAAGACAGAAACAGAATGAGTGGCAGAATCCAGATCTTGCTCCCAAAACATAAACTCTATTGTTTCATTGATGTAAATGTCTAGAAACTGCATGTTAGTCTGGTGACAGAAAGCGGATCTGTGGTTACTTGAGTATGAGGCAGGGAGGGGTAGTTAGGAAAGATTATAAAGGGGTTGGAGACAACTGGGGATTAATGGAAATATTTGTTATCTTAATTTGACAGTTTTGCAAGTGTTTACATATGTAAAGACTCATCACAATGTCCACTTAAATATATGCCATTCATGGTCTACCAGTTTTACCTGAATAAAGATGCATTAAGAGAAAAGTCAAATAAAAAGGTTATGACCTAGCACCAACCTATTTCAGCCCACCACAATCGTCTGATGCTCCTACCTGGGGGCTGTTCTATATAAATGGCACTTTGCAGGTAATCCTGCAGTTAAAAAAATGTGAACGAACACCAGCAAATTTTGCCAAGTTTGTGCAGGTTACTGCTGGTGTATTATGAATGTGTTTCCTAAAAGTTCATGGACTGAAAACTTACACCTTCATGCCTCATGAGTGGATTAATACTGGCTCTGCATTCATGAATGGATGAATGCCACTAACACAGGCATGGGCTTGTTATGGTGGGAGGGGCTTTGTTACCAAGGCAAGGTCTCTCTGGCTCTTTTGCTCTTGCTGTCTCACCATCATGCCCTCTGCCATGATATGACACAACAAAAAGGCCCTCACCAAGTGTCAGCACTTTGCTCTTGGACAATAGCATAGTTGACAACAGCTGGACAACAGCCTTCAGAACTGTGAGCTAAATACATTTCTTTGATTCATACATTACTCAATGTGTGGCATTCTGTTGTAACAACAGAAAATGGACTAAGATTATTACTTTTTGCTATACCTAGTCAAATTATTTTAAAATCAATAACGTGTGTGTGTGTATATATATGTGTATGTATATACATATATGTTATATACATATATGTATATATTTAAAACAATTATTTTTATCTTTTAAAAGTCTATATATTTTAGGATTTTGTGGCAAGATGTTCTATTTTTATATTCCATTTTCTCAAGTCATAAGTGAGACTCCTCCACTAAGCTGCTAAGGTGCTAATAGGTTTCTCCAGACACTGCTATTATTAACAAATTAACATGAACAACACTTAAGAAGGAGGAGTGGGAGGGTTAATGTGGGGAATCTTCTCCCTTCATATTTCTTTTATGATGCACATTTTGAAGAAAAGAATAGACTTCAATTTTATGAAATATTAATCGAACGTCTTCCCCTCCTACTCACCAGCATCAAAATTGTTAATAAAATGTTCAAGAATAAGAAAGTATGTGCTGCAGCTGCAATTCACTGTTACATCTGAACAGAAGAAAGAATATCAAGTGATAAAAAACTTTACAGAAAACATTGAGCAGGAGATTTGGAAAGTGTGGATGGTCTAGCAAGACAGAAACAGAATGAAAATAAGCACAAACAAGTCGTGTGCAAATTAGTAGAAGACTCTAAATATTCAAATTTAAAATATAAACTATGATTTCTTGTACTGGATTAACTATAATGAAACCAAAGTAAAAAGATAAATTTGGTCTAATAAATGCAATTATAAATGTAAATGTTACTAGATGTGTTGGGAGAGGGGAAATGATCATTCTGCTGGCTACTTTTCAGGTGTCTTATGTTCACACATTTATATATATATCTCAATCCAGCCAAACAGATATGGTAGCCATTTTACAGACATAGTATTAATATCTAGCGATTTTAAATAATTTGCCCAAATTCAAAGGATTGCTAAGTATCAGAACCAAGACTCTCACTTAACATTTTATTGTATGATTGTATCATACTTATTCCTAAATGGACGTTTGAGTTATTTCTACATCTTTTCTTCATGGACGTTTGAGTTATTTCTACTTTTTTGTTATTATAATGTGTTGCTAAGAACATAGCAAACATATATGCTAGTTTAGGGAGGACCATAACATAGAATTGGAATTAGTGAGTAATAAGGAAAATAAATATTCTCTTTAGTAGATATTGCCGAACAATTATGCTAAGTACTACTACATTCCTTCCATTTGAGCATGCGGATTCCAGTTGCTCCACATCATGGAGAATGTTTGGTGTTTTTGTCTTTTTTCTATTCAACAATCCTGTTTTTAAAAAATTAATTCTTACATAGTTTTAACTTTCATTATTGTCATGATTAATAAGGCCAATAACTTATTGGTCATTTAATATTCTTTTTAATAAAGTATCTATTTAATATTATTCATATTTTTATTAGGCTATCCTCTTTTTTTTCCATCATGACCTTACAATGTTTTATTTTATTTTATTTTATTTTATTTTATTTTATTTTATTATTATTTTTTTTATTGTATTTAGGTTCTGGGGCACATGTGCAGATCATGCAGAATTATTGAATAGGTACATACATGGCAAGGTGGTTTGCTGCCTTCCTCCCCTGCCCACCTATATCTGCTATTTCTCCCCTCATTATCCCTCCCTGCCATCCCCACCCCTCACTGTCCCTCCCTTAGCCCCATCCACTGACCGCAGTGTGTGATGATCCCCTCCCTGTGTCCACATGTTCTATTTGTTCAACACCCATCTATGAGTGAGAACATGCGGTGTTTGGTTTTCTATTCTTGTGTCAGTTTGCTGAGAATGATGGTTTCCAAGTTCGTCCATGTCCCTATGAAGGACATGAACTCATTGTTTTTTATGGCTGCATAGTGTTCCATGGTGTATGTATGCCACATTTTCTTTATCCAGTCTATCACTGATGGACATTTGGGTTGTTTCCAGGTCTTTGCTATTGTAAACAGTGCTGCAATGAGCATACATGTGCATGTGTCTTTATAATAGAACAATTTGTAATTCTTTGGGTATATACCTAGTAATGGGATTGCTGGCTCAAATGGTATTTCTATTTCTAGATCCTTGAGGAATTGCCACATTGTTTTCCACATTCTAATTGGTGTGAGATGATATCTCAATGTGGTTTTGATTTGCATTTCTCTAATGACCAATGATGATGAGTATTTTTTCATATGTTTGTTGGCCTCATAGATGTCTTCTTTTGGAAAGTGTCTGTTCATATCCTTTGCCCATTTTTGAATGGGTTTGTTTGTTTTTTTCTTATAAATCTGTTTTAGTTCCTTGTAGAGTCTGGATATTAGCCCTTTGTCAGATGGGTAGATTGCAAAACTTTCTTCCCATTCTGTTGGTTGCTGGTTTGCTCTAATGATTGCTTCCTTTGCTCTACAGAAGCTCTGGAGTTTAATTAGATCCCATTGGTCTATTTTGGTTTTTATTGCCAGTGCTTTTGGTGTTTTAGCCATGAAGTCCTTGCCTATGCCTATGTCCTGAGTGGTTTTGCCTAGGTTTTCTTCTAGGGTTTTTATGATGTTAGGTCTTATATTTAGATCTTTCTTCCATCTGGAGTTAATTTTAGTGTAAGGTGTCAGGAAGGGGTCACACAAACTAGTAAATCTGGAAGAAATGGATAAATTCCTGGACATTTGCACTCTCCCAAGACTAAACCAGGAAGAAGTTGAATCCCTGAATAGACCAATAGAAAGGGCTGACATTGAGGCAGCAATTAATAGTTTACCAACCAAAAAAAGCCTAGGTCCAGATGGGCTGACAGCCGAATTCTACCAGACATACAAAGAAGAGCTGATTCCATTCATTCTGAAACTATTCCAAACAATGTAAAAAGAGGGAATCCTGCTCAACTCATTTTATGGTACCAACGTCATCCTAATAACAAAACTGGGCATAGACACAACTAAAAAAGAAAACTTCAGGCCAATATCCATGATGAACATTGATGCAAAAATCTTCAATAAAATACTAGCAAACAGGATGCAACAGCAAATCAAAAAGCATATTCATCAGGATCAAGTAGGCTTCATCCCGGAAATGCAAGGCTGGTTCAACATACGCAAGTCTATAAATGTAATACATAACATAAACAGAACCAAAGACAAAAACCACATGATTATCTCAATAAATGCAGAGAAGGCCTTCAACAAAATTCAACAGCCCTTCATTCTAAAAACTCTCAATAATCTAGGTATCGATGGTACATATCACAAAATAATAAAAGCTATTTATGACAAACTCACAGCCAATATCACACTGAATGGGCAAAAACTGGAAGCATTCCCTTTGAAATCAGGTACAAGACAAGGATGCCCTCTCTCACCATTCCTATTCAATATAGTATTGGAAGTTCTAGCCAGAGCAATCAGGCAAGAAAAAGAAATAAAGGGTACTCAATTAGGAAAAGAGAAAGCCAAATTATCTCTATTTGCAGATGACATGATTGTATATTTAGAAGACCCCATCGTATCAGCCCCAAATCTCCTGAAACTGACAAGAAACTTCAGCAAATTTTATTCTCTTTTTAAATTAATGGTAGGGGTGTATATATTCTGAGTGCATGTTCTTTCGTGAATAAATGTATTGCAGATATCTTCTCACAGAAGGTACCTTCTTCTGTGTAAGGAGTGTTCTCTGTCTTATCACTTTTTCATGAGTGTTTTTTGGTCATTGTTTATTGAATTATTATAATGGTATGAAGAATAAGTGCTGAGTAAATTTTAAATGAAATATACATGAAGGAAAAAAATTGTAGACTCTTAAAATCAGAAGCATACTTTTAAAAATTCTAAACAAGGAATATTTGTATCAGTTATCATTTTGGAGACAATGAATAGAGGCTGATATCAGGAGCCTTTAGTATTATTTATGCACAAATTTTAGCTTTTCTTTTTTGTTGTTGTTGCTTACTATCATTACAAAGGTTTTTTTTTTTTTTCTTTTATTTTAGGTTCAGAGGGTCACTTGCAGGTTTGTTACATGGGTAAATTGCATGTTGCTGAGGTTTGGTGCACAGATGATCCCATCATCCAGTAGTGAGCATAATACCCATAATACCTGATAGGTAATTTTTCAACTAAACCCCATCCCACTCTCATTCCTCTAGTAGTTCCTAGTGTCTATTATTGCCAGTTTTATGTTCATGTTTACCCAAAATTTAGCTTCTGCTTACGAGTAAGAACAGGTATTTGGATTCATGTTCCTGAGTTAATTCACTTAAGATGATAGCCTCCAGCTCCATTCATGTTGCTGCAAAAGACATAACTTCATTCTTTTTTATGGCTGTGTTGTATTTCATGGTGTATGTGTACCACACTTTATTTAGTTCACTGTTGATGGACATTTAGGTTGATTCCATATTTTTGTTATTGTGAAACAGTCCTGTGATAAACACATGAGTGCATGTGTCTTTTTTTGTAGAATGATTCATTTTTACTATGGGTATATACCCCATAGTAGGATTGCTGGGTTGAATGGTAGTTCTGTTTGAAGTTTCTTCAAGAAGTCTCCACACTGCTTTCCACAGTGCCTGAACTAATTTACATTTTCAGCAGTATTTATTTTTGACTTTTTAACAATAGTCATTCTGACTGGTGCGAGATGGTATGTAACTGTGGTTTTGATTTGCATTTCTCTAATCATTAGTGATGTTGAGAATTTTAAAAATATATTTGTTGGCCACATGTATATCTTCTTTTGAGAAGTGTATGTTCAGGTTCTTTACCCATTTTTAATTCGTTCATTGAATTGTTTAAGTTGATTATAGATTATTAAACCTTTGTCAGATGCATAGTTTGCAAATTATTTATCCCATTCTGTATGTTGTCTGTTTACTCTTTTGATAGTTTACTTTTCTGTGCAAAAACTCTTTAGTTACTTAGGTCTTCCTTGTCAATTTTTGGTTTTGATGCAATTGCTATTGAGGATGTGGTCATAAATGTCTTGCCAACGCTGATACCCAGAATGGTATTTCCTAGGTTCTCTTCAAGTATTTTTATAGTTTCAGGTTTTACATTCAAGTCTTTAGTCTATCTTGGCCTATTTTTTATATTTGGTATAAGGAAGTGGTTCAGTTTCAAATTTTTGCATATGGAGCCAGTTATCTAAGCACCATTTATTGAATAGGGAGTCCTTTCTCCATTGCTGGTTATTGTCAACTTTGTTGAAGATCAGATGGTTGTAGGTGTGCAGCTTTATATCTAAATTCGCTATTCTGTTCCATTGGTCTACGTTTGTTTTTGTACAATACCATGCTGTTTTGAGTACTGTAGCCTTGTAGTGTAGCTTGAAATCAGGTAGGATAATGCCTCTGGCTTTATTAATTTTGGTTGGGATTACTTTGGTGATTCAGGCTCCTTTTTGGTTTGATATGGACTTTAGAAAAGTTTTTTTTTTTTCTAATTCTGTGAGTAACATTTTGCTAATTTGGTAAAAATGCACTGAATCTGTACATTGCTTTGGGAAGTATGGCCATTTTAACCATGAGCATAGAATGATTTTCCATTTGTTTGTGTTATCTCTGATTTCTTACAGCAGTGTTTCACAATTTTTTTTTTTTCCTAGACAGAATTTCACTCTGTCACCCTGGCTGGACTGCAGTGGTGTGATGGCTCACTGCAACACTACCTTCTAGGTTCAAGCTATTCTCCTGCCTCAGCTTTCCAAATAGGGACTACAGGTGTTTGCCACCACACCCAGGCAATTTTTGTATTTTTAGTAGAGATGGAGTTTCACCATGTTGGCCAGGCTTGTCTCAAACTCCTGACCTCAAGTGATCCACCCGACTTGGCGTCCCAAAGTGCTGGGATTACAGGTGTAAGCCACTGAGCCTGGCCTTTCATTTTTATTGTGAAGTCTTTTCACCTCCATTGTTAGCTGCATTTCTACGCATTTTATTTGTTTGTGATTATTGTAAATGGGATTGCATTCTTGATTTGGCTCTCGGCTTGGATGTTATTGGTGTGTAGAAATGCTAGATTTCTGTATGTTGACTTTGTAACCTGAAATTTCACTGACCTTGTTTATCAGTTCTAGAAGCCTTTGGGCAGAGGCTATGGGGTTAGGAATAGAATCATATCATCTACAAAGAGAGATCATTTGACTTTCTCTCTTCCTGTTTGGATGGTTTTTATTTCTTTCTCTTGCCTTATTGCTCTGGTGAGGACTTGCAGAGCTATGTAGTATAAGAGTGATGAGAGTGGGCATCCTTGTCCTGTTCCAGTTCTCAAGGGGAATGCTTCTAGCTTTTGCCCATTCAGCATGATATTGGTTATGGGGTTGTCCTAGATGGCTTATTTTTTGATATATGTTCTTTTTATGCCTAGTTTGTTGACGGTTGTTAACATGAAGCAATGTTGAATTTTATTAGAAAGCCTTTTCTGCATCTATTAAGATGATGGTGTAGTTGATAGATCTTTCTCCATTCCTTTACTTTGAGCTTATGGTCATTGTTAATGCATGAGATGTGTCTCTTGAAGACAGCAGATAGCTGAGTCTTACTTTTTGTTCTTAATCTAACTTGCCTCTCTATGCCTTTTAAGTGGAGTGTTTAGCCCATTTACATTCAAGGTCAATATTAATATGCAAGGACTTGATCCTGTCATATTGTTAACTGGTTGTTATGTAGACTCGATTGTACAGTTGCTTTCTAGTGTCAATGAGCTGTGCACTTAACCGTGTTTTTGTATTGACAGGTATTGTTCTTTTGCTTCCATGTTTAGCACAGCCTATAAACCTTTTGTAAGGCAGGTCTAGTGATAACAAATTCCTTTAGTGTTTGCTTGTCTAAGAAGGATTTTATTTCTCATTCACTTATGATGATTACTTTGGCAAGATATAAAATTCTTGGTTGGAATTTCTTTTGTTTAAAGATACTGAAAATATGTTTCTCAATCTCTTCTGGCTTATAAGATTTCTGCTGAAAGATCTGCTATTAGCCTGCTGGGGATCCCTTTGTAAGTTACCTTCCCTTTCCCTGTAGCTGCCTTCAGATTTTTTCTTTCATGTTGACCTTGAAGAATCTAACTATTATGTGTCTTGAGGATAGTCTTCTTCAGTAGTAATTTGCATGTTGACCTCTCTAGCAAGATTGGGGAAATTTTCAGACTAAGCCTTCAAATAGTTTTCCAAGCTGTTTACTCTTTCTATTTCATGAATGCTAATGACTTGTAGGTTTTGTCTTTCTATATAATGTCATATTTTTGGAGGTTTTGTTCCTTCTTAAAACTATTCTTTCTTTATTTTTGTCTTCCTGTGTTTACTGTCCTCAGTTTGGTCCTTTTCATCATTAATACTTCCAATTATATTATGAAATTTCTGGAGTAAATTTTTCCATTATAGAACATCAGTTTTGTTCTTTCTTAAAATTGTCCTCTTCCAACTCTTGAATTGTTTTACTGTTTGTCTTGGACGGGTTTCAAACTTTTCCTGTATTTCACTGAGTTTCCTTTCCAATTTCAATCTGGTTAAGACCATTGTTGTAAATGTCGTGCAATCACGTGGAGGTAAGAAGACATTCTGCCTCTTAGTTTTGTCAGAATACTTACACTGGTACTTTTTCATTTGTGAGAGCTGAAATTTCTATAAACTTTGAAGTTCTTGTACTTTGGAGCTTTTTGTTTTTATTTTCTTTATTGTCTTTGAGAATTTGACTGTGGTGTAAGTTGGATTTAGTCTATTGGCTTTGTTTCTAGATGTTTTCAGAGTGACAAGACTCGGCTTGACTCTTCTGGGCTGCATTTTCTAACCCTGAGAGGTTAGTTAGTACTGGGCCCATAACTTTGTCCTCTGGCGTCTCAAAGTTGAGCACCAATTGCACTGGGGAGACTGAGATGCTCCCACACCACTGGCAATAGCACTCTAGTAAGGCAGTAGTGCTGCAGCAGAATGGCAGGGGTGCTACCGGTGAAAGTGCTCCAGTAGGAATCATCATCAGTAGTGCTCTGGTAGGGTAGTGGGGGTCACTAGCAAAATCACTTTGGTAGTGGCTGTTGACAAAGGCACTCTGTCAAGGCAGCTCAGGCTGCACTGTGAGCAGGCATACCTGGGCAGGGACCCTGGAAGGCACTGGCAGAAGGGGAGGTGCACAGATCAGACTTGCCTCAGTCCTGTAGGATAGACAGACTTGCTTTCTCCAGGTCTAGCACTGGGCAAAAGTCAGAGCCACCTAGAGGAGTATGGAGAGTCTTGGCATATGAGAACCCATGGCTGCATTCCACTACAACCTTCATCACACTAAATCCTGTAGGCAGACTCAGGCTCTGACTTTGTCAACCTGCAGGCAACTCCCCCTGCTAAATAAAATGTCCATGGGGATAGTGAGGTTTCCAGGAGGCTTGTGATAAGGACCCTGAAAACTTGTGACAAGAATGGGCTGCTCCACACTTATTTCACATACACTTTTCTTAGGAGCCATTTAGTGCCAGAAACACGTCCAGGCACTTAGCAACCCTGTGCAGGGTTCTCAGCTTCTTCCCCCATCAGCCCTGCTGTCTGTGTTATCTCTCTGTCCTCTCTCAATGCATTTTCTCAAAAGATCTGTTAAGAATATGCCAATCTACTAGATATTCTGGTTTCTCTTGATGGGAAAACGTCTTCCTGATTGCATCTAGTTGGCCTTTTAAGAGTATCTTTTGATAAATAATCATTTTTTATTTTAATATAGTCTACATGTTCCATTTTACTCCTTTTGTGCTAGGTATATTTGTGTTTTGTTTAAGAAGGTTTTGCCTATTCCACGTTCATATAAACATAGTACTACTGTAGATGAAGAACATTTTAATAGCCTTAATGCTATCCTTTTCGTATTTTGATGTACAAACATGCTGGGAATGGTTTTGGTGCACCCCATGAGGTAGGGAGTAGACACATTTTGTAATCATATAACTATATCAGTGATACAGAATAGCTTATTATTAAAAAGCCATATCATCATAATTTAGTTTCACCTTTGATTAAATTCCAAAGTATGAGCTGTTTCTGGATTTCCTCTTATATTGTATTAGTTTATCTGTCATTACATCAATAGAGCACTCTCTTAGTTATTGCTGTAATGATTGATACAAGATATCATGTTTTCAATCTTGTTACCAGCTTTGTTTTCCTTTTTCACTGTTACCTTATACATTGCTGGCACTTTGCATTTCATGTAAACATTTGAATCGACAACAGAGAAATTTTATGATTGCTAACCTGATGCAAGCTTTGAGAATTGTTATTCTTAGAGCTTCCTGGTAATGCTTTCCCCTCAGAAGTACATCTTGTCAAACTCTATGGGATTTTATCCTATACATGTACAGACTGATATTCAGCCAAATACTCAGTTGGGACAACATAGAAATTACTGGATGCCTTCCTCTGTGTAACTGCTGAAATTTCCCTCACCAGTTCTAGACTCCTCAGCCTCCTGAAACCCCTCCTTCTATTTCTTTACTTCAGTAGCATTGCCAAGCCCTGTTTGGGATCCTTCTCTGTCTGATATATTTTGAAAATTGCTTCTTGGCCCAAAGCCTAAGCAATGGCACAGCTTATATCATGTGTTTCCTTTCTCACAAGGATCACAGTCAGAGCTGCCTGTTTCCTAATGTCTGAAAATAGTTGTTTTTATATTTCACCCATTTCTAGATGCTAATGATGAGAGATTAATTCTGGATCAGCTCATTACCTCTGGGCTAAAAGTAGAATTCTAAATGTATTTCCATTAAGTTTTCTCAACACGTATTTATTATCTGTTGTCTTATCTAATTCATGTTTTTAGAAGTGCACTAAAAGTCAACAGAGAATTATGTTATTTTGTGGTTTTAGTAAATTTGTTCCAGAGCATGGTAAGTTAAAAGTATAAAGGCAGAAGTGCAATGTTTTCATATTCCAAACACCAATATGAATAAAGTCCTTCCTGGTGATTATGCATATGACAACTAATGTATCAATTCTTAATTCCCCTTTAGGTGAAAGAAAAATTTTCATGTTTTAAATAAATTTCTAAGTGAACCTGTATCCTTCAATGCAGAATAGTAAATTGGGTAGATTATGTTGTAACCATAAAGGCTGTAAATTATTTATATTAGAAATTAAACCCAAATATCTTATACAAACACAACATAATTCTGCAATGTATATTTCATGTTAAATAATCAGTTCACCTACATTTGAAATTTACTAAGATATTAAAATTGAATCTGTATTTTTCATGCATGTACCTAGTGAATCTTTGTATTTATGGTAAGTTAAAAAGTCAACTAACTTTTGATATTGAATCATTGTTACAGCAATAGATTAGCCTTATTCTATGTGTCCATAAATTCAAAGACTCAGTATTAGAGTTTAAAAAAACCTGTTATTTTACTTATTTTGTGAGTTTCATTGATGAATATAATAATTAATATATAGATTAACAACTTTGAATAGATTATTTATAAAAAAGATTTCCTGGTGAGAAAAGTTTTCTTAATTGTATGAGCTCTAACTAATTTCATGTGTGAATGCTGATGTAAAATGTGTTGTTTTAAGAGGTAGATATGTGGTAAAAACAGGATATATTAAAATAAGCCAAGGGATTCAAATGTTGACTTTATTTTCTAAGTTGCATGAACATTTAAAGGCATTGCAGTCTGGTTTAAGAAAAATCTACAGGTTAAATAATATTATTAAATAACTTAGCTAAAAAGAACTATAGTTTTTTTTTAAAACAAAGCCTTTAAATATGTATTGTGCTTATATATGGCAGGAATACTGTGCTATTTTGAGGAGATTACAAAATGGGCAAAATGGGAGATATATTTATTATCCTTTTTCTCCAGCAAAACAGTGAAGGCATCTTTCACATCTTTGAGTCTTTACCATTTCACTGAAATATATCTATATTCTCTAATCTACAATATGTTTTAAAATAATATTAGATATGATGATAATAAACATTTAATTAGATCACAAAGTATTGAAGTATTAAACAATATAAACAGACACATTTAACCATCTTTTAGATTTTTATGATCATTTGAGAAATTTTGTCACTATTGAATAACTAATTTGCCCAAATAATGTGAGTCACATGAAGCTACTCATGTTTCTCATATTGTTGATAGTCTATATTCTCCATATATGTCTAAATTATTTGTACCAATAAAAAATAAACTTGATTCTTATTATATATAATTTGGCAGAAGCCAATAGCATATGGAAGTATCTTGTGCAACATAGGCATTTAACATAGAGGCTTACAGCTCAAAAACTGCACTGTGCAAACATTAATATAGCCTGCCATTTGCCAAGGGAAATACTTTTGTGAGCCTCATTAATTTAATTGGTCCCTGTCATCTAGTTAAAAAGGAGAAACGAAGAGCATTTTCTGACGAAACCAAAGATGGTTAAAAGTCCTATTAGATTGTGTAGCACTTCAGAAATTTTCGAGTTAGGAAGGAAATTGAATTGAGAAAATTTAATTCAGCATTTTGTAACACCTGCCTCCTCCTTTTCATTCCCCTCCAATCTCTCATATAGTGAATCATAAAATTTCTAACTCAAAAGGAGTCAGAACTCTTAAATACTAAGAGCTTGCACTAATTCTCTTCTTTTTAATTGTGTATCAATGTATTTTATCTCTTGAGGTATAACTGTAAGATTATATCAATTCCATGTGAATGTTCTTCTACCATCTCTCCAAGCTCCTAGCCTGAAAATCAGTGTAGACATCCCTCTGCCTCCCAGAACTGGATGTTTCACAAATTCAAAATAGTTTCCTTCTTCACTCCGTCTCTGTTACCATCAATGTAGTTATACATTTCACCTTGCACCTCCTCTCCACCATGATATGGAAAAGGCAATAAAACCTAATCAACCAGTTATTTCCCTGCTCCTTGCTCCCAGGTGGTAATGGTACAAGTCGTTTGGAGACAAGACGGGATTGTTCCCTTGACCTTAACCCCCTTTGTGGGCAGGAACTGGAGTGGCTCGTTTCACTCAGCCCACTGCTGGCCTCTCCTTGGGAGAGGGAGCATGTGAGTAAGCAAATGTGTGAACCGGAGCAAATGAATGCTGGAATCAGATGGTCACTCCTCTCTGGTGGGAGCAGGCTCTGTGTGGGTCCCACAGCAGTGTCCAAGCCCCTGCCCTCTCGGCACCTGGGTTCTTGTCTAGCATCCAGGAAGAATCAGGTTACAGTAACAGATTGAAGAGTAGTGTATGCAGAGGATTTTATTGGGCAGTGGAAGTGGCTCTCAGTGGGATGGGAGTTGGAAAGGGGATGGAATGGGAAGAAGGCAATCTTTCCCTGAAGCTGCACCATCTGAAGTTGGCCGTGTCTATTCATTGTCTCTGATGCTCAGCTGCTTCTATCCCTACCACTCAGCTGCTGGTATCCCTGACACTCAGATGCTTGTATTCCCCCAGTGCTCAGCTGTTTGTGTTGCTCTGCCAGCTGAAGTCTTTTTATGGGCAGAGGATAGGAGCATGGCAGGCCAAAAAGGTCACATTTGGGTTGAAAAATCCGGTCAGTTCTTTTCACTTAGGGCTGTGGTTCCAGGCTTAAGGGTGGGGTTTAGTCGAGAGCTCAGCTGTTCTGTATCGGAAATAGTTGTTTGAATGCTTCCAGGAAGGCCCTTCTAGGGTCTGTTTCTGGGAAAGAGCCACAGCGAGTGATCTGGGCAGTATTTGCCACTTTACTTGTAGAACATGGAAACCCTTCCAAGGGAATATGGGACTACTTTTGCTTCATCTCTCCTCCTGTTTTTTTTCAACATGCCCATCACTAACTTTTGGAGTAGGGGTCAACAAACTACAGCCTTTGGTCCAAATTCTGACTTCTATCTATCTTTGTACAGCCCACAAACCGAGGATGATTTTTGCATATTTTAATGGTTCAAGAAAAATTAAATGGTGAATAATGTATCATACCTGAAAATAATATAAACTTTATATTATAAAATATTATATATAAAATTATAATAATATAATTTTATATTATAAATATATTTATATTTATATTTATATTATATTATAAATAATATAATATAATATATTATTATATATTATATTATATTTATATTATAAATTTATAATATAAAATTTCAGGGTCCATCCATAAAATTCTGTGGAAGCACACCCATGCTCACCTGTTTAGGTTTCGTTTGTGGCTCCTTTCCTGTTGTAATGGCAGTTGAGTAATTATCAATGAGATGAAGAGGCCCATGGTACCTAATATTCTTCCTATCTGGCCCTTTCAGAAAAAGTTTGCCAAACTCTGTCCTAGAATATTACCAGAACACAGATGTGGGGACTTTATAATACTTCAGGCAAGTCCCTTAGTATGTTAAAGGCTTGGTATGTAGAACTAAGAACTAGAGATTGCTCTTGCACACAGATCTAGGCTTCCAAATTCTCCTAATAGAAGTACGTCTACTGTAATGCACTCACACATCTCTGTACCTCTCTCCCTCTAACCTCATCAGGTAGGTGGTTGTGGCTCAGCAGCCAACACCAGCCAAAAAGTGTATTCAGCACCTCGCAGTTGTGTCTTCTTGTGATAGACAGCTTATTAACCCTTCAGTGGTTTGGTTTCTCCATCCATAAAACAAAGTCTTGAAATAAATGGTGTCTGTGTTTTTTCTTGTTCCAATATTCCACTTTTATGATTGTACTGACAATGGAAAACAACTTTTAAAATTTAAAATTTCAAGCCAGTTGTTGAGTTCAAGTTGGAAACATTTGAGAGAAATGGATAGTTTTGTCTCAGTTAAGCATCTCATACTGTGATGATTTTGTTTTATTTCTAAAATACCCCTTTTGTTCCAAACTGTCCGGAGCACTTCAGCATGAAACATTAGTCTCTGGGAAAGTCCACCAGCCTGAAACCCAACATAGCTTATACCAGAGACTCATAAGCTTGCTCCTCAATTATTTTGTACCTCCCTCACTGATAATGCTTTTTGAAGAGGGTAAGTGATACAATTGAACTTGTTCATATACACACAGTCAGCTCCCTAACTCCATTAAGCCAGTGTTTGTATTCTACTTTCTAAATTAGTTAAAACCTGAAGCAAATTTAGCAATGCTATTTTGGTTAATTTCCCTAATCCGGGGAACACTGGCAGCCCCTCTGGATCACCAGAGAAGTTTCCTTTGCATTGTAAATATTTTTTTCCCTAAGTGAAAATGCAGTTTCATTGGTCATTCAAATTGGACCAGGCTACTTGTGGATTTTAAATGTAGCAAACTGCTGCTGCTACATTTAAAAGGACAGTGTTGAGTCATCCTTTAATACATTGTCACCTGCAAGTTGTTTCTTTGCTTTGCTTAAGGGCCCCTGTTGAAAATATACTTGTATGAGCAATTATCATGTCTTTTTGGTTCAGCAAGTGGTCTTTCTACTGTAGATTATACTTTCCCATAGATTGGCTGTGCCTTATTTTCTCTCTTGTTTGTAACCAAAAGTTGGCTTAGTCATTCAGCTCTTCCTTTGTTGATGAGCTGTAGACTTATTCTCTTGAATTATTCAAATGGCTTTTCTTTTTTATATAAAGCACACCAATGGTAGGGAAGTTCAATTCAGTATCAAAGACCTACTGCTGCCCCTTTAAGGACACTCTCTTTAGCGTCTTTGTATTCACTCTTCTCTGCAGGTGTGGCTGCACCTGCACCTTAATTGTTCACAGTACTTGGGTGACTAGTCTATTTTGAAAGTGCATCTAGGAAAAGCAATTGCACCACCAACCTCGATAATGTCTCTCATGATTTCATAATTCTTGCAACTAGGGAAAGTTTAGCTTTTTCTACACATTTATTTAAAGGTAATATGTTTTTTCTTATACTATCCAAATTGTGTCTAGAAAACTGGACAACATCATGGTTTTTATAATACAGATATAACTTGAACTGCTCCCAGTGAAAGTTATTTACTCAGTTAAGTAACTAATGTAGAATAAATTTGATTGTTTCTATGCATTTCTCTTAGGCATTATTTGAAGAATAGTTATACTTGATAGTCATTATAGAAAATCTAAAAACACAGAAAACCTTTCTCTCTCTTTCTGTTGACAATTAAGGCAGAATGGCTTTGAATGGCCAGACATCTGCTCTGTGCTGTTTTTACTTTACTTTCAGTTCCTGGAAATTCACTTAGAACATCTCTGTTAAATCCCTAAGAAATGCTCCCTTAGTCATCAGTATGACTCCTCTGTAAACAAGATGCAGGTGGAATTGATGAAGAATTCCTGTTTTCCCATCTGCTGTATAAATTTAGGATTTTAAAGGTTTGATATGGAGGATGCGGAGTTCTCTATGAGCCACTTGAAATGGCATGATAAAGAATTTAGACAAAGAACTAGGGCTCAAATCTTTCCTGTTCAAAGTATCTCAACTGAAATCCACTTGTTCACTCTCTACTGTCTCCTCACGTTTATTACGTGAGTTATTATGAACTTGGAATGGGATTACTGTGGAAAGAGTGGAGGATATTTACTTGAATTTTTTTCTGAAATTCTCTCTTCCATTGTGGACCAGGTAGCCTATGGAGCTAATGACATTGTTTTACGTTCACTAGAGAAAGCTGTAGGCTTGCCCCAGACTACAGAAAGTTTGTATGGCATGATGCAGGGAGGGGAGCCCAGGCAGATCCCAGTAAAATTCCTACATTAAGGAGAGAGAACCAAGATCCAGATAGACCAAGAAAGCTGGAGTTTTTAGAACAAGAGTACAGGAAAGAAAAGTGTTGTACAGAGAAGGAATCAGCACATGTGTGGGAGAAAACTGCTCAAGGTACTCAGTAAAAATATGTGAAAGGATTAAAGGGAATAGTAACTGATGTTTACAAAAGGCTGGGAATACTGCCTCTTACCACCTTCCATGAAAATTCATCATTTACAGGGCTTGAGTAAAGTGCTAGGCTCAACTTTGCTCCACTCTTACTAAACAAATCTTAAAAGCAAGATCAAAATGGAGAAAACACCTCTTAGAATTATATTTCACATGTACAAAAAGTTAGAGACATAGTAGATACAACAAAGATCAAAACCGAAGCTCCAGAAATAAAAACTGATGTGTAACGTGAAAAATGCATTGGATGAGATTAACTGCAGGTTGGATAAAAAATAATTTTCAAAATATATACAAAAGATAAGTGAGCTATGGGGCAATTTTGAAGAAAATATGTAGGTGAAATTTGACTCTTCAAAGGAAAAGAAGACAGAAAAATTATTTAAAGAATAGTGGTAAAAATTTCAAAATTTGAACCACAAATAAGTAACATGTAAAAGATGAAAAATATATATATATCATGGTAACCCTATCACTAAGCAAAATAAAGATTGAGGGATAACATTAACACCAGAAAGAGATTTAGTAACAAAAAATTACCAGTGATAAAGAAGTATTTCAAAATGATACAAGGATCAGTTCATTAAGAATGTATAACAATCCAAAACATGTTAGCCTCTGTTGAATCTAGTACTTTTTCTTCAAAATACATGAAGAAAAATGTATTAAAACTGTAAGGGAAGTGATCAGATTAATGATTCTTTTTAGGGACTTCAACATCTCTCTCAATAATTGATACAACATGCAGACGGAACATCAGAAAGAATATATAAATACTGAACAATACTGTCAACCTAAGAGTTGATAATATTTATAGAACTCAACTCAAAAACAGTAGAACATTTTTTTCCAAGTGTTTGTTCACCAAATAGACAAATATTCTTGGCCATAAAACAGATTACAATAAATTTAAAAGAATTCAGGTAATAGAGATTATTTTCTCTGACCACAATGAAGTTAAATTAGAAATAAATCACATAGGGATGCCTGGAAAATAATCGAATATTTGGAAACTAAAAAATACACTGTTAAATGACTTATAATCTAAGAAGAACTCAAAAAGGAAATTGAAAGTAGTTTATGTTGAATGAAAATAAAAACATGGTATATAGAAATTTGTGGCATTCCATTAAAGCTGGGGCTTACGGTAAAAGTTATATCATGAGATGTCTGTATTAGAGAAAAACAGTGACAGGTGAATAACTTCATCTTCCACCTTCACAAACTAGGAAAAAGGGCAGACTAAATACAACATAAGCAGAGGAAAGGAAATAATAAAGGTAAGAGCAATGATAAATACCAAACAGAAAAACAATAGAGAAAATCAATGAAACCTAAAGGTGATTCTTTGAGAAAATTAATACAATTGATAAGCCTCTAGCCAGAGTGGTCAGGAGAAAAAAAAAGAGAAGACACAAATTGCCAGCATCAGGAATAAGAAAGATTATAAAAATACCAAATGGATAATAAAACATCATGAACACATTTATGCCAACATATTTTAAAATTTGGATGTAATAAATTCCTTAAAGTACATACATTACCAAATTTCACCCCTTAAGAAATAAAGTGTTCTGATAGCTATATATATAGAAGGAATTAAATTTGTAGTTAAAATCATTTTCACCAGGAGACTTACAGGCACAGATGCCTTCATGGGTAAATTCAATCAAATAATTAAAGAAGAAATAATACTAAATCTGCATAAATTTTTCCAGAAAATTGAAGAGGAAGGAATAGTTCCAACTTATTCTGTGCAACCTGTATTGTCCTAATATGAAAACTAGGATAAAAATATTACAAAAGAAGAAAAGTGCAGACCTGTCTTTCTCATGAATATAGGATATAAACATTTAAACAATATTTTAACAAATTGAATCGTTCAATATTTAGAAAGAATAACATACTATTACCAAGTGGGATTCATTCCAGAATGCAAGATTGATTCACTATTCCAAAATCAACCAATTTAATTTCACCACGTGTTGGTTTTCTACTGTTAAATAATAAGTTACCACACATTTAGCCATTTAAACAACACTCATTTATTGGTATATATTCTGTAGGTCAGAAGTTCAGTGTGATGTAGCTGAGTCCTTTGCTCAGCATATTACAAGGATGAAATAAAGGTGTTGGGTGGTTTGAGTGATTTTCTGAAGGACCTGGGGGAAAATCTGCTTTCATGTTCATTTTTGTCAGCAGAATTCAGTGATTGTGGTTGTAGGTCAGAGGTCCTCATTTTACTCTGGCTGTCAGCTGGTGGCTGCAATCAGCTTCAAGAGATGATTCATATTCCTTAATATGTGGCTCCTTTCGTCTTCAAGCCAGCAACAGTGCATCAAATCCTTCTCATGGTTCAAATCTCTGATTTGTTCTTCTGCAATTAGTTGGAAGAAACTGCTTTTAATGAGCTCATGTGATAATGTTTCTTTCTTAAAGTCAAATGTGCCATGTAAAATGCCCTAATCAGGGCAGTAAAATCATCACATTCACCATATTCCCAGTTCTGCAGATTATGCAGGGCCTATATCCTGGGGAAGGAAGGGGAATCTTGGGGAACATATTCAAATCCTGCCTATATCACCATAGTAATACACTATAACAGATAAATCATGATTACCACAATAGATGCAGAAAATGCACTTTTCCAAAACAAATGTCCATTGCTGATAAAATTCTCATTAAATAAAAAATAAAACAATTTACTTGAACAGATAGAAGGCATCTATAGCATTCTCTTCAATAGTGAAAAAGTGAAAGCTTTTCTTCTGTTGTGGACTGAATTGTGTCCTCCATCTCTAATCTCCGGTAGCTCAAAATGCAGCTGTATTTTGATGTAGGGCCTTTAGAGAGGTAATGAAGTTAAAAAGAGCCTGTTAAGGTGTGCTCTAATCCAGCTGGACTGGTGTCCTTATAAGACGAGCAGATTAGGACATAGAAGAGACACAAGGGATGCATGTTCACAAAGAAAAGGCCATCTGCGAACACGATGAGAAGGTGGCTGTGTACACACTGAGACAAGAGGCTTCAGGGGAAAGCAAACCTCTATCTTGGCCTTTTGACCACCAAAACTGTGAGAATTAAGTTTCTGTTGTTTATGCCACCCAGTTTGTGGTATTTTGCTATGGCAGTTCTAGCAAACTAATATACTCCTTAAGACAGGAACAAAATAAGAATGTCTGTTCTTGGCATTTCTAGTGTCAACCTACACTGACAGTTCTATCCAACATGACGATGCAAGAAAAATTTACAGAAGAAAACATGATAAAAGTGTGATTAATTCTATTCAATGTTCCCAGAAATTAGAGAATGAAGTAAAATCCTATTTATTTATGCACAGTTTTATTTATGTAACATCTAGAAAAACTGATAAAATCTATAAAAATCTAGAACTAGTAAGTGATTTTAGCAAAGTTGCAAGAAACAAGACTGATATACTGAAACTAATCATATTTCTTTATACTAGCAAAAAAATTGGCAAAAAATGTAAACTACCATTTATAGTAGCATGAAAAAGTATGAACTACCTTAGGAATAAATATGATAAAAGTTTTAAAAGAACGTATACATTGGAAACTATAAAATATTACAGAAGAAATTACAAACACACCCAGAAAATGGTGAGGGTATGTGTGTGTGTGTGGGTGTGTGTGTGTGTGTGTGTTTGTGGGTTTTTTTCCCCTTATGTCAGGAGATAATATTGTTAGGATACTTTTTTTTCCAATTTGAGCTACAGATCCTATGCAATTTTAATCAAATATCCACAAAAGTTTTGCAGAAATGCACAAGCAGATTCTAAAGATTTTATAGAAATACTAAGAAACTAGAATAGCAAAAACAATTTTGAAAAAGCAAATAAACAACTATAAAGTTGGAAGATACAAACTATCTGACCTGCCTTGTGCCCTGTCCCAAGGCCAATGTCACATGTTTAAAATTTTGTTATGGAAATATCCCATTTCTGGTAGCAATCTTTGTTTCAGGCATCTATTAGCATAAAATAAACTGTCTCAAAGCTTAGTGGCTTAAAACATTAGTGTTTTACTATTTCTTATGATTTTGTGGGCAAATCTTCCAGTATAGTGGTTATTTGAGGCTGCTGTAGTGGCTAGAAGCTTGAGTTGGGCTGGAGCATTAAAGAGAACCTCCCTAGGTGTCTGGGTTGTGGCATGGACTGTTGGTTGGGGAACCCAGGTTCTCTTCCATGTTGTTTTACTCTTTCCAAGTGGACTCACCTTTCAGTTGTCTGGCCTCAGCTTTATAACATGATGGTTGGTTTCCAAAAAAATAAATGTTTCCAGGACTCTTATGGACTACTCCTGAAACTGATACAGGATTACTTTTGCCACTTTACATTGATTAAGACTAGCGAACAGGTTAGTCTAAGATAGGAAGTAGACTTCACTGATGGAAGTAGCAAGCATGTACAAGAATGGGAGGAACCAGCCTTCTCTGGAGAGTATCTATTCCTAAACCTTCACTGACATGATCCAAATAGAACACCTATTTGCTACTTCACCTTACCATTCCATTACCATGGTGGTATTTTTTATTTATTCTCAGCCCAAACTGTTCCTCATCTTCTGTAATTGCTATTTGCTATTTTATTGTGTTGCTATAATCAATCACTTTCCTGTTTGAAGAATTTCTCACCTTCCTTATTGTGACTCTGTTCTTTCAGCTTCCCTGGCAACTAAGGTATGACTACATAGCTTAGGGTCTATCAACTGGATTAACTTGCCTCAAACTTTAAAGACAGAATTGGCATAACTTTAAATAACTTTCCCTAGATGGAGTGGATGGAGAATCAATATTATTTGTCTTGGAAAGTAATGTTGGTAGTACCGGGTGCAGCATCCATGAACATTTAAATAAATGAGTTGTTGGAATGACAAAATTCCTCTTCAGAGACTCAACTTTCTGGTCATAAGTTATAAATCAATCCATCCTATCCACTTCTGTTTTTTTGTAAATTGCACGTTTACCATATATGGAAAAGTCTAAGTGTTAGCCAATCAGGATCAGCTAAGATTGTGCGGTCTGCCTCCAACCAATAGGGAAAAGACACAGAAACAGGAACTGTGTTAGCATTAAAAACTCTTTCCCTCCTTTTAGGTGTGCTCTTGCAATTGAAACAAGTGCAAGCAGCACCCTTCTGCAGAGGTAAAGATGTCTTGCTGAGAAATTTTCTAAGTTCATGTTTCTTTTGGCTATGCAGAGCACTTGTTTTCAACAATTTGGGGGCTCATTCTGGATCTCATTCTCCTTTGAAAGGGACTAGGAATTACCTTTCATGGGGAGATGCATACCACTGCCTTGTGGTGGTGGCCCCAGGAGTGGAGGACTGAGTCCCATCCCAAGTGATGAATAAATCCAGACTCTCAGCAACATGGGGAGTAGGGAGTGCCATTAAGAATTCCATGGCAACCAGGTAACTCTGCACAGACCAAGGTAAGAAACGTCACTATTGGGGCGACAAAGTATTCCTTCGTGGTTGGAGTCTCTGGAGGATGAAAGTGTGTGAGTGAGACGCACTGTTGGTTGTGAAGTGAATGCAGAGTCCAGGCCTGGTTCTGTGGCCACCTCATACAGCTTAGGGCAGTTTTCCAGACAAGGGATTATACCAACCTGCCAATGCTAAGAGGGGTCCAAAATTCCTGTGAGGGAAGTGGCCAATAAGGATGAAGTGAGTGCTCACAAGAGTGCAAGAAACCTCCAGTGGAAAAGGGGAGGTTGAGCCTCTAGGACACAGTAGTATAAGAAATCTCTAATACAAGAGTTTGACCCTCACCAACTTCCAGGATGGGAAATACCCCAAGTAAGTCAGGGACTATAAAAGGCCAAGCAGACAATAAAATTTCCCGACAGTCTCCTAGGCCTTATGTTAAAATACTGGAAAGGTAATGAGGGGATCAAACCCAAGAAAAGATAGAAAATGATAAAGAATTGCTGTTTGATTTGGAGTAAGAAACCTATCCTCAGATCTTCAGTCTTTTGGCCAAAGTTTGGGTTGTACGAGGACTGGATATGTCAACTCTTGATCCAGTATGTCAATGACAAAAGTCCAGTTTCTGAAGAGGAATTAGTATGCTCTATGTTGCAGACAAGGTCCTGTCCTTCTCTATTGCCTAAAAGATGAAAAGGAAAACCCCAATTCAAAACCCCACAAAGATGACCTAGCTAAGACATATTCTACGTCTAAAAATACATGGGATCCTCTAGACCACCTTCTCCCACCTGCCTCTCTGCCACAAGCTGAACGCTCAGTCCCTCCCCTGTATAACCCTACCTTATAGGCCTTGACACCCTACAGCCCCGCTGGACAGCCACCCAAACATGTATCTTCCTCAGGAAAGCTCCAATGGGAAATAGAACAATGCTGAAGGGATATGCAGAACTTACCTTTTCCCTCTTTCTTGAAGAAGTCTGCCTCAACTTTTTCTCCCTGAAGGGAAATACTGCTAAGAGGAGGGGGTATTCGCTTCTTAAATGCCCCCTTAACTAGTTCAGAGGTTAGAAATTTAAAGAAGGAACTCAAACTAGTGTTATATGACCCTTTTGGAGTTATGGATCAAATTGACCAATTTCTGGGGCCACAACTGTACACTTGGGCTGAATTAATGTCTATTCTAGGTATTCTCTTCTCAGGAGAGGAAACAGCCATGATCTGCAGGGCCGCTATGATAGTCTGGGAATGCGAGCATCCCCTGATCAAAATGTCCTTGCAGTGGAGTATAAATTTCCAGCCAGGACCCTCAGTGGGATAACAACAGTGTGGCCCACCAAAAGAACATGAGAGATCTCAGAGATATGATAACTAAAGGGATTCGTGAATCAGTTCCTCGAACCCCAAATATTTCCCAAACATTTAATATACAACAAGGAAAAGATGGAGAGCCCAGGGGATTCTTAAACAGACTGAAGGAACAGATAAGAAAACATGCAGGTTTAAATCTAGAGGCTCCACTGAAACAAGGGATGTTGAAGCTCCCCTTGGTCACCAATAGTTGGCCAGACATTACAAAGAAATCACAAAAGACAGAAAATTGGAAAGACTGTCCCATAGAGGAAATTTTAAGAGAGGCCCAAAAGGTATATGTAACAGAAGCAAAAGGCAAAATTATGCTGTCCACCCTGCAATAGGGAACTCTTCAACAGGGAGCCCAGGGAAATAAGAGCTGCAAACCTCCTAATTACCTGGCTGCCAGACCCTATACAGGAAGCAGAGGGATGAAACCTGAGAGTCAGGGAACAGGGAGGAGGAGATGGAAAAACAGATGTTTCAGGTGTGAAAAGCCAGGACATTTTAAGAGGGAGTGCCCTGAGTGGGATTAAGAAAAAGGTAGTCCTTCCACTCATGACATTTGAAGAAGAATAGGGGGGCCCGGGGTTCTACATCTTCCATCTCGAGTCCCACCAAGAGCCCGTGATAAACCTAATGGTGGGACTCAAATCAGAGAGAGTTACTTTCTTAGTTGATTTGGGAGCAGCTCGTTCCTCCCTGTGTTTTCTCCCATCAGGTTTAGCCTGCTCAGCAGAAGACTTCAATGTCTCAGGAGTAAAAGGGGAAGGATTTAAAGCAAAAATTCTAGAGGAAACTGAAGTCAAATATAAGAATAAGTCAATCACTATTAAGTTCTTGTGAATTCCCAAAGCAGGAACTAATTTATTAGGAAGGGACTTAATGTTAAGATGAGGCATAGGCCTCTATGTTAATCAGAGAAAACTCCTTACTTCCTTAAACCTGCTCACCACTTTGGAAGAAAGCCACATCCATCCTAACATATGGGCAAAAGAAGAAATCAAGGAAAGCTACAGCTTCCTTCAATCCATGTCAAATTAAAATCTCCCGAAGAAGTAGTGAAAATAAAACAATACCCTATTCCCTTGGAAGCTGGGATAGGGTTAAAACCTATAATTGAAAGCCTTGTTCATGACGGGCTCCTAGAGCCCTGTAAGTCCCCTGATAACACCCCAATATTACCTGTAAGGAAGCCAGATGGGGCATACTGGCGAGTGCAAGACCTCCAGGCTATTAACCAACTAGTTCAGACCACCCATCCTGTTGTTCCCAATCCTTATACCATTATCAGTAGAATCCTGCACAACCGCCAATGGTTCACAGTGATAGATTTAAAAGATGCCTTTTGGGCTTGCCCTTTAGTGGAGGACAGCTGGGTCATGTTTGCCTTTAAGTGGGAGGACCCTCACTCTGGTAGAAAACAGCAGTACCAATGGACAGTCTTGCCCCAAGGGTTTGCAGAGTCCCCAAATCTATTTGGTCAAATTTTAGAACAAGTCCTAGACAACTTCTCCTTGCCTCCATCCATATGCCTACTCCAATATGTGAATGACCTGCTCCTTTCAGAAAAGAACAAAGATAAAGTAACAGCAATTTCAGTTAACTTTCTAAATTTCCTGATGGAACAAGGGTTATGGGTTTTAAAGAACAAACTCCAATTCATAGAACCTGAGGTAAAATATCTAGAACACCTAATCAGTAAAGGTAAATTAAAGGTAGGAACCAAACAAATTGAAGGTGTTGTGTCTTTGCCTTTACCTGAAACATAGCAGGAACTTAGGAAATTCTTAGAATTGGTTGAATATTGTGGCCTGTGGATTGACTCTTATGTCTTATAAACCAAGCCCTTACATCAAAAGCTCACTCAAGAAGGACCAGACCTTCTCCTTTGAACCCCATCAGAGATCCAACAGGTAAAAGAATTAAACACTTACTTGCAACTGACCCCATTCTAGCCTTGCCCTTCTTAGAATAGCCATTCCACTTTTTTGTTAATATAAGCAAAGGAGTGGCCTTAGGGGTATTTGACCAAAAACATGGAGGCCACCAGCAGCCCATAGCTTTCCTGTCAAAAATCCTTGACCCAGCAACCTGTGGATGGCCCATATGTGTCCAATCCGTAGCAGCAACTGCCTTGCTAATCTAAGAAAGCAAAAAAATAACCTTTGAGGGAAACCTCAGTGTAAGTGCTCCTCATCAAGTTAAACCATTCTTAATCAGAAGGCAGGGAGCTGGCTCACTGACTCAAGAATTTTAAAATATAAAGCTGTCTTATTAGAGAGGGACAACCTAATAATAACCACTGATGATTCACTCAACCCTGCTGCTTTCCTACAGGAAATCCAAACCAGGAAGAAACAGCATAAATGCTTAGATCTAGTCAGTTATCAAACTGGGGTCTTCAAGCTGTGTATGATGCCACCCGGAGAGTCTATGGCTGAGTAGGGATATATCCCCTCAATAGGCAATTGGTGAATGGTTGCACAGTGTGCAGAAAAACTAATAAGTAAGTCAAAAAGGAACAACCTCCTGGGGTAAGAAACCCAGGGTTGAGGCCATTCCAAAGCGTCCAAGTTGACGTCACAGAAATGCCCCCTATAGGCCATCTCAAGTATTTACTAGTAATCGTAGATCACCTCACCCTTTGGGTAGAAGCTTTCCTCTTCCCAAGTGCAGCAGCCGATAGTGTAGTCAAAGCCCTGTTGGAATACCATACCAGGTCTGGATTAATAGCAAACTTTGATCTGGACAATGGAGCTCACTTCACTGCACACATCATTAAGGGGCTAACCTGAGCATTAGGAGTAGAATGGATATATCTTATTCCCTGGCACCTACCTCATCAGGGAGAGTAGAAAGAATGAATCAAACTCTAAAAAATCATCTAACCAAACTAATATTGGAAACCCAGTTACCATGGACAAAATGCCTTCCCATTGCCTTACTAAGACCATCCTTCCAAAAGATCTTGGCATGCCCCATTAAGAAATTCTCTATGGGCTGCCTTATCTAAATTCTGCTAATCACCTTCCTACATTTGAAACAAAAGATCAGTCTCTCAAAAACCATGTATTTGGCCTGTCTTCCACCCTTTCCTCCCTCAGGACCCAAGGCCTCAGAGCGCAAGCTCTAGCCCTTGAATTTCCATTTCAGCGTCACCAACCTGGAGATCACTTCTTTGTCAAATGCCGGAAAGAGGGAAAGCTCGAACCAACCTGGGGGGGACCTTAGCTAGGACTCCTAACCACTGAAACAGCAATCTGAATGGCCAAAAAGGGATGGACCCACCACACTTGAGTAAAAAAGGCCCCACCCCCTGCAAAGTCATGGATCATCATTCCAGAACCAGCAGCCTCCAAACTGACATTCAAAAGGGTTTCATCTACCTTTTTCTTCTTCCCTTAGTTACCCAGGGACATCTTATCATCAACGTAACCCAGTCGCGCTCCGCCCAATTACATTTGATGCTTATCTTGTCATGCCCTTTGGGGATCTCCAAAATCAGAGACAAGTTAGCCTCTTGAGAAAACTACCTTTGTGCCTCCAGGATAAATTACACTGCCTACAAAACTGACTCTTGCTCTGAGCAGGCACGAACCTGGCATTGGTGGTTTTGCTATACTTGGGGAGATGTTATATGGACTACCAAGTATCAGGGCTGGACCTCCTCAGAGAGTTGCACCACCCTAAAACCCTACCTCCACTTCACCAAAGGAACCACCCCCTCTAATTGCCAATTCCACCACTGCAATCCAGTACTTATCTCTATTAATACCCCTACCTCCACCAACCCTACACCCACTTTAGAGCACTTTTACAGCCTAGGAGCCAATGTTTCTGGAAAATTCCCTGTAGGTTTCTTTCAAATGTACTTTGTTGGCCTGGCAGATTGGCTCATGCCTGTAATCCCAGCACTTTGGGAGGCAGAGGCTGG